>ML306390.1:0-85151 GCA_005239505.1 Nicotiana paniculata | reverse complement strand
ATTCCTATATTACTTGTCGACCACGTACACTTGCGTGTGCATTGGGAAATCAACCAACAGCTAGTATGATGATCCTCATTTGCTTGTCCTTAAGGACACGGTTCAGCATGATGATGCTAGGGATGTGATGTTTTGTACGTCAATACCACACAAGAGAGGGGTGATTTGTGTGGTGTCCAAATTTTGAGTGCTGTCGTTATAGAAGAACCTGGTTCTTCTTGGTGTTCCAACTTCTACAGTTTGCGGAAAAGTAATTGTAGAATTTAAAGAACACAATAATTTTACGTGGAAAAACACCTGGTTCAAAGGTGAAAAACCACGACCTACTTCCCAATAGGATTTTCCCAAACTTTTCTCTATATCAACGAGCCAAACATCATTTACAAAATAACTCTTTTGTAAACCTAAGAACTAACTCTAATCCCTTTGTGGCAAACTAGCCTCTAGATATTTGCGACAAACTTCAAGTTAACTCTAACTTGAACAGTGTGTACCTATTACAATAGCTTCTAGATAAAGCTGAAAGATACAATATGTAAGCACCTACTACAAACAACTAGACTCAAAAGACAACAGATATAACTGGTTCTTCTAGCTGGTTCAAGTAGCTTTTATGTCGTACAAGGATTCTGCTTGCCAAATTGCTTTGGTAATTTTGCTTTCAGTTCTTGTTTATCTTCTGTGTTTGTGCCTTTTTTTTCCAGCAGGAATGCTTCAACATTTTATAGAGTCAGTAGTTGAGACATTGTTGTTCTGTTCTGTAGTTGAGACATTGTTGTTCTGTTCTAATACAACTCTTCCTTGGTGGAAGAGTTTGAGTTTATCTCAACTTCCTCGATCTCGATTCTGTCCTACCTGAAATCAAACTCCATCTTCTTATCAATTCGCAACCTTTTCACTTAGGAGATAACCTCTTAGTTCTAGATAACCTCTTAGTTCACAGATAATGTTTATCTCCTGTGCATGGATGCTTCTCGTGCCAATGGGTCTGTTTGACTATGTTGGCCTTGATGGACCTGGTTCAACTGAGTTGGCATTTGTCAATCTTCAAAACCATGCAGTAACTTGATTCAACAAATTCCCCATTTTTGATGATGACAAACTCTGTGCTTAACCCTGTACATACTTCAATCCAACATAGACACTTTTTATAGATTTAAGCATTTATCATAGAGAGACCGGGTTCATTATTTTATAAATATCACAAAAAGCATTGAAATTTTGATTAAAAGTACATATCTTCCCCCTTTTGGCATCATCAAAAATTTGCAAAATGATAAACTTACCATAAGTATTAACAATTACTCATGGCCATTGAGGCAACTGCAGATGCAAATCATGAATTAATCATCAAAGGAAACCAATCAAATGTAAGCTATTTAAGAAACTAAGACAAAATCAATAACCAAACAGAAAAATTCATTGATTAGAAAGTAGATCAGGCACCATACACAAAAAGAATTAAGATTAGTCGCAACCATGAGCAAAACATAAAACAAAAAACAGAACAATCCCAAATTGGGTCATAGAGGGGGTTTTTTGGAGGCACTGGACTCCTAAGGCTAGGAAAGGTGCAAAGGAGGTTGTGGTCTTGGCTTGAAGAAGAGAGAGCATTTGATGAAGAACACCCTCATTCTTCTCCTTTTCTTTGGCTAATTCAACTTTGAGAGCATCCCGCTCAGCTTGAACCTCAATAAGGCGAGATTTCAAATGAAGGATCTCCGCATCCTTGATCTCACCGTCTTGCACAAGCGTACTGACCTTGATATTTACAGGAAGTTTCCTAGATGAACCAGGTTCATCCTCAGGAATATTAACAGTATAGTCACAGGTCAGCAGCGTATTCTTCCCAAAGTAGTTCTTAGCAGTAGCCATTTCAGCATTCTTCACCGGAACCTTGAAGTGAGAAATCACAGTAGTCAGTATAAACGCATAAGGTATAACATGTGCCTTGGTTCCATTCACAACCTTTTCCAAGAGCTGGATGATGAAGGCAGTACAATTGATCTGTTTACCCCTGTACAAACACTCCATGAGCGTGAGATCCATGTAGCTGGAAATGTTCCCTCGCTCTTGCCTAGGCACCAAAAATTTTATCACAAACCGAAGAACAGTTTGAGCTGAGGCCTCATCTCACTCGTAACACTGCTCTGGGCTCCAATTCTTGCTCATTCTCACATAAGGACCTTGTGTTTTGAAGAGTTGAGGGAAAATCATCCAGATTAGGCCACCTTTGTCTTGTGTAATCATCATAACCCTCATAAGGGATATGCAGTATCTTCTCCAACTCCTTTGTATCAAACGAAATATCAACCCCTTGAACCTTGGAGGATACTCTGCCATCTTTGACAACTGCGTTGGCCATAAATTCAACCAACTCATTCCTAGCTAGTCTTCCCTCAAGGTGAAAACCATGTCCTTCCACCCTTGCACATCCAAGGGATCCATCATGAAAATCATCCCTGACTCCTCAAGGTCTCTAAACATCCTCCCCTTCAAGATAGTACGCTTACCAAACATTGTGAGTTTGTCAGTCTCCTCACCTGACACTTCCTCTCCTTCTCCACTCCATTCCTCATCATCAACAATCTTTACTTTCTTTGATGTAGACCTGGTCCTCTTTGCAACTGTTGAGGGTGTGCCAGACACAAATGGTGACTTCTTGGGAGAAGTCTTAGCTTTCTTGGGTTTTGGTGTCTCAACCCCAAATGGTGCTGGTTGCTTTTTCTGATGGACCAGGTCCATATCATTGTCATCAACATGAACTGCCTCAACAGGCTCTCCAACTTTTGCCTTTCCCTTGGCAGACTTCTTCTTCTTGCTCTTTCTCATAGATTTTTCCAATTCTTCTTCTCCTTGCCTGGATGTGCTTCTAGTAACACGACTCTTTGGGGTAGGAGCATCAGCAGATGATGAAGCTTTCCTCTTCTTGGTTGGAACCGGTGTATTAACTCTCTTGGATTTTGGAGTTCTCTAATTTTTGGGGTTGTAGGACTCACCCAACGTTTTCATCAACTCAGCCAACATTTCCTCTATAGATGAACCAGGTTCATCTACTGCTTGTTATAGACTTTCCAGACGTGTTGCTGCTGCCCCCTGAAACTTTGATTCCTTCCTCAACAACCAAAGGAGCGGGGCCACCAATAACCAAAGTGGAACTTTCCTTCCCAAACCCCCTTTCTGAACTCCCTTCTCCCTCTCTCTCAATGTTTATGTTTTTCGCAATTTTACTTTGCTTATCCGGTACCTCTACATCCACTATCGGCCCAATCAAGATAAACCTGTTTTCATCCTTTTCAGTTGTAGACCCAACTTCAAGATTTCCCTTGTCAACTGTTAGATAAACCCGGTGCTTCATCCTCATTTGCAATTTTTAAAGACTCGCTGGAAGATTTAGAGTCTTGGACCTTGCTGGCTTGAAGTATCTCATTCAATTTTCTAGCACGAGAACCAGTGGCAACTGTTTTCCTGGCCAACATCTTTACTCTACATTTTCTGGGGGCTGGAGTGGGGCTAGGTGTAACGGCTGGGACTGATTTAGGTGAAATAGTGAGTTCAAGGATAGATTCGGGAACTAGAGTATTTTGGGGGGTTGAAAACCTGGTTGGAGAATGTGAGTTGTGTATCAATGGAGTATTTGAACCAGTGTTGTCAAGTCCGACCTCGTAATCATGGGTGGTTGATGAAGATGAAGTAGGGGGTGGTGTATAAGACATTTTTATGAAGATTTGGGGAGAGAAGAATGTTGATCGCTTTGGTATGAGAGGAATGATGAACTTGGTTCGCTGGTTATGCTTTTGAAGAGGGGAGATAATGATGGCCTTTTAAAGATGTGGTTATTAATTATGCAACGTGCATAATTCTTGGTCAAGTGGGAGTCTAATCGCTGCAGGATTGTCACTAATTAAAAGGTTATAACTCCCTAAATCTTGGCTAATTAAGGTTCGATAGGACTCTTTGAAACTGGTTCATTTTGGGATAAGTACTGAGAATTTGAAATGAATCAAATAGATAGAGTCAGGCTCATATGTGACTATAATTATTTGAATAAGTGTATGGTGATGAGCACGTACCTTGTCAGTCAGATGAACCAGCAGCAATGAACCAGGTTCATCGTGTTATAGTCTTATTTGCCTCAATTTACAAAGATAGAAAAACATCATTAGTAGCCAGGGAATCATATTAAGACATGGCAAAAAAGTATGGCAGTAAAGTCATGATACTGAGCAATAATTGGTCTGGTTAGCTACCTATTTTAGTGTTTCTAGCAAAAAAAATCATTTTTAATTAGGTGATCTTAATCATCCCTAATTCTAGCATGTTTCTCTCAAAATTCTCCCTACTTAGCGCCTTAGTGAAGATATCAGCAATTTGTTTGTCAGTAGCACATAATTCAATTGAGATCATTCCTTTTTCATAGTTATCTCTTAGGAAATGGTGTCTAACATCTATGTGTTTGGTTCTCTTATGATGAACTGGGTTCTTCGACATGCTAATTACACTAGTGTTTTCACAGAAAATAGGAATGCATCCAACCTATATACCAAAATCCATGAGTTGTTGCTTGATCCATAGCAACTGAGCACAACATGAGGCTGCATCCACATATTCAGCCTCAGCAGTAGACAAGGCTATTGAGTTTTGTTTCTTGGTGGCCCAAGACACAAAGCAAGAGCCCAAAAAGTGATCCATGCCTGAGGTACTTTTCCTATCAACCAGGAAACCTGCATAATCTGCATCAACATATCCTACAAGGTCGAAATTACTACCTTTAGGATACAAAAGACATAAATCAGTAGTGCCCTTCAGATATCTCAGAATTCTCTTCACTGCAGTTAGATGTGACTCCTTTGAATTTGCTTGAAACCTAGCACACAGTCCTACGCTGAACACAATATCAGGTCTGCTGGCAGTGAGATATAATAAAGACCCAATCATCCCTCTGTATAACTTTTGATCAACGGATGAACCAGGTTCATCCACATCTAATCTTGTAGCTGTGGCTATGGGGTGTCAATTTCTTTTGAGTCTTCCATTTTAAATCTTTTGAGTAATTCTTTCACATATTTCTGTTGATGGATCATTGTTCCATTTGAGTTTTGCTTGATTTGCAAGCCTAAAAAGAAGTTTAGCTCACCCATCATACTCATCTCAAACTCACTCCCCATAATTTTATCAAATTCCTTACTCAATTTTTCAGAGGTTTCCCCAAATATGATATCATCCACATATATTTGCACATCTAGGAGATCCTTACCTTTTTCCTTTAAGAACAAGGTACTGTCAATTTTACCTCGTTTGTATCCATGTTATAGCAGGAATTTCAATAGTCTCTCATACCATGCTCTTGGTGCTTGTTTGAGTCCATACAAAGCCTTTTCAAGTTTGTATACATGGTCAGGTGTCTCCTTGCTTTCAAAACCTGGAGGTTGTTTGACAAATATTTCTTCCTTTAGATAGGCATTGAGGAAAGCACTCTTGACATCCATTTGATGGAGAGTGAATTCCATGTATGCAACAAATGCTATAAGAAGTCTGATTGCCTCCAGTATTTCCACAGGAGCAAAGGTCTCATCATAGTCAATTCCCTCTTCTTAACTATATCCTTGGACAACCAGTCTGGCCTTGTTTCTTGTAACCGTTCCCTCCTCATCGAGCTTGTTCCTGAAGACCCACTTTGTGCCAATCACTGATTTGTCTAGTGGTCTGGGTACTAAATGCCATACTTGATTTCTTTGAAATTGATTCAGCTCTTCTTGCATGGCGTTTACCCAGTCAGCATCTTGTAAAGTTTCAACAGTGTTCTTTGGTTAAATTAAGATAGAAAGGCATCAAACGCACACAGATTTTTCAAGGATGATCTTGTTTTGATTCCGGATGTCAAATCTGTTATGATTTTCTCAAGAGGATGAGAGTTTTTATATCTGTGTGGTTTGAGCACCAATTTTTGTGGAGCAGGATCAGGGCCAAGGTCCAGAGTGATTTGTTGTTGAGTTCCCCCTATCATGTTTCTTGGGGTAGTTGGACCTGGTCATCATCTGTTCTGACCTGCTTCAATTTGTTCACTGCTTCTGACCAATCCAAGCTCCTCATCTTCTGGTTCCTGTCTCTCAGAAAAAATGTTAGTTTCATCAAAAACAACATGCACACTCTCCTCTACACATAGTTCTTTTGTTATATACTTTATAAGCTTTGCTATGTGATTAATATCCCAAGAATACTCCCTCATCACTTCTGGGTTCAAATTTACCTAGGGAATCCTTGCCATTGTTGTGCAAAAAGCACTTGCATCCAAAAGCCCTAAGGTGGGATATATTGGGCTTTATCCCTTTAAGTAATTCATAAGGAGTGTTCTCTACCAGTGATCTGGTCATGCATCTATTTATTATGTAGCATGCAGTGTTTATTTCTTCTGCCCAGAAGCTATGGGGTAGTTTGCTAGAAAGAAGCATGGTTCTAGGCATATCTTCAAGAGTTCTGTGCTTTCTTTCAACAACCCCATTTTGCTGTGGGGTTCTAGGTGCAGAAAACTTGTGATTTATACCATGTTCATCACATAATTCAGCAAACTTTGCATTCTCAAATTCAGTACCATGATCAGATCTTATTGATGCTAGTTAATTTCCTAACTGTTTTTGAGTTTTTCTAACAAATGAAGTGAACATATCAAATGCTTCATCTTTAGATGTCAGAAATAAGGTCTAAGTGAACCTTGAGTAATCATAACCTAGCACCATTACATATTTCTTACCACCTCTGCTCAGAGTTCTCATAGGACCACATAAGTCCATATGAACCAGTTCCAACGTCCTGGAGGTACTGACCATTTTCTTGCTTTTGAAAGAGGATCTTACCTGATTCCCCCTTGCACATGCCTCACAAACTTTCTCTTCCTTGAACTTAATGATAGGAAGCCCTACTAAACCCTTAGAGACAAATTTGTTGAGCTGATTTAGACTTGCGTGATCAAGTATTTTGTGCCAAAAGAGGGGATCATTGTCCAACACACTTAAGAAAGTGAGTTTATTTTATGATAGTGTGGACAAGTCTATGACATAAATATTATTCATTCTTTTTCCCTGCAAAACAATCTTGCCAGTAAGCAGGTTAATCCCAAAACATTTTGTGGAAGTGAAAGCAACTAGGTTACCTCTGTCACACAATTGTGACACACTGATCAGACTATATTTCAAGCCATATATCAAGTACACATGTTCAATGGAATGTGTTTCATCCATACCTACCTTACCAACCCCGATAATTTCACATTTCTTTCCATTTCCAAAGGAGACATTTCCTCCTTTGAGGTTTTCAAGCGAAAGGAACTGTTCCTTGTCCCCTGTCATATGTTTTGAGCAGCCACTAGCCAAGTACCAGATTTGGCTGCTTCCTCTCACTTGAACCTACAAAAAGAAATCAGGGGTTAGACTTTAAAACCCAAACTAGTTTGGGTCCTTTTCTATGAGAGAAATGATGAATTAAGCTTTTTATGGCCCAATTTGGTAACCAATTTTTTCTTTTAACAAAGCTCTCATTTCTTCGACTGGCCTTCTCTTTTGCAATACACTCAATTTTGTAGTGACCACTCTTACCACAGTGGGCGCAAATTTTATTTTCAAGGAGAGTGAGATACTTGCTTTGGGGATCCCACTTGGGAAATTGGCTCCCAAAGCCAATTCCTCTCCGGTTGCTACTATGATTTTCTTGAAGCCATGTCAAGGCATCAGAGGATTTATTCCATTTACAAGTTCGATCTAATTCATGTTTGACTTTACCAAGTTCTTATTTAAGAGCCCTTATCTGTTCCTCCTTAGTATACATATTATATTTTAGTTTTCCCACATTTTGTTCTAACATGATATAAGAATGATCAACAATCTTACTAGTTCCTAGCTTTAATTTTAAATTTTCAGATTTTAGCTCTAGAATGTTAGTTTCGAGTGGATGAACTTGGTTCATCAAGACAGTGTTTTTCTTTTCAAATTCACCTACTCTGATTTCCAGGTTCATGCATTTTGTTTTTAGCATTGCACACTCTTTAGAGAGTTGATCTTTCTCTTTGGTTGTTTCTTCGGAATCATCCATGAAATCAAGTAGCAACTCAGAAAGTTTTTCTTTAGATAGGAACTTTATTTTGTTTTTGATATGGGATATACTTACCCCTGGTTCTTCATATGATTCCTCATAATATTCATCAATTTCCATGAGCGCCTATACCTCCTTCTCTCCATCTTCCGATTCTTCATCTGAGCTTTCCCCCTAGCAGCAACCATAGCTTTTGTTGTGGTTTTCTTGGGTTGGAGCAGTTCCTTCTTCCTGTTCCTTCTTTCAAACCTCTCCTTTTTCCATTCAAATTCCCACTGAGGACAGTTCTTGATATGGTAATCAGTCTTTCCACACTTGTAGCATCCCTCGTTGGTTGGCCTTTCTGGAGTTTTTTCTTTGTTGTAGTTTCCACCTCTAGAGATGCCCTTCTTCCTTATTAGAAAGTTTCTGAATTCTTTGGTAATCATGGCCATCTCATCTTCCTCCAGATCTACTCCCTCAGTAATTCTCAGTGCTAGACTCCTTTCCTTCTTCGGAGCATCCATTTTCATTGTCTGCCTTCTAAGTTCATAGGCAGTGAGGTTTCCAATTAGCTCGTCCAATCTAAGGGTTGACATATTTTTAGATTCCTGGATAGCATTGATTTTACTTTCCCAGGAAATTGGTAAGACCCTTGTCATGATCTTCTCTACCCTGTCCTCTTCAAGAATAACTCTACCAAGAGACTTAAGTTCATTGGTCAGAGTTGTGAACCTTGTGTACATTTCATGAATTGTCTCTCCTTCTTCCATAGTAAAGTTTCCATACTGAGAGTATAGTAGAGTAATTCTTGATCTTTTCACTTGAGGTGTTCCTTCGTGAGCTACTTGTAAGGTATCCAAAATTTCTTTGGCAGTGGTGCAACTTTGAATCCTACTATACTCGTCTGGACCTAGTCCACAAACTAGCCACTTTTTGGCCTCAGCATTTTCTCCCATTTCTTCAGATCCTCAGCAGTGCAGTCAGCTCTAGTTTTTGGTACATCTTCTCCTTCAGCAGTCTTCTTCATGGTGGCTAGAGGACCATCGGTGACTATTTCCCAAAGTTCATAGTCTTCTCAAATCAAGTGATCCTTCATCCTTTTCTTCCACCAAGAGTAATACTGGCCATTAAAGAGTGGTGGCCTTGCGGTTGATTAACCCTCCCAGTTTCCAGGTGGTGCACTCATTTTGATCTTTTCGAAGGTGTTAGTCTTTTCAAGGATAACCTGCTTTGATACCAATTGATGTCTTATACGTCAATACCACACAAGAGGGGGGGGGGTGATTTGTGTGGTGTCCAATTTTTGAGTGATGTCGTTATAGAAGAACTTGGTTCTTCTTGGTGTTCCAACTACTACTGTTTGCGGAAAAATAATTTTAGAATTTAAAGAACATAGTAATTTTTACATGGAAAAACACCTGGCTCAAAGGTGAAAAACCCACGACCTACTTCCCAGTAGGATTTTCCCAAACTCTTCACTATATCAACGAGCCAAACAACATTTACAAAATAAACTCTTTTGTAAACCTAAAGACTAACTCTAATCCCTTTGTGGAAAACTAGCCTCTAGCTTGAACAGTGTGTACCCATTACAATAGCTTCTAGATAAAGCTTAAAGATAAAATATGTAATCACCTATTACAAACAACTAGACTCAAAAGACAACAGAAGGAGCTGGTTCTTCTAGCTGGTTCAAGTAGCTTTTGTGTCGCACAAGGATTCTGCTTTCCAAATTGCTTTGGTAATTTTTCTTTCAGTTCTTGTTTCACCTATTTGTTTGTGCGTTGTTTTTTTAGCAGGAATGCTTCAACATTTTATAAAGTCAGTAGTTGAGATATTGTTGTTCAGTTCTAATACAAATCTTCCTTGGTGGAAGAGTTTGTGTTTATCTCAACTTCCTTGACCTCGATTCCGTCCTACCTGAAATCAAACTCCATTTTCTTATCAATTTGCAACCTTTTCGCTTAGGAGATAACCTCTTAGTTCTAGATAACCTTTTAGTTCATATATAATGTTTATCTCCTGTGAATGGACCCTTCTCGTGCAAATGGGCCTGTTTGACTATGTTTTCCCTGATGGACCTGGTTCAACTGAGTTGGCATTTGTCAATCTTCAAAACCATGTAGTGACTTGATTCAACATGATGCTACTATTGGGGATGATAGGGTGTTCAGGATGCAGAACCTGATATGTGTGCCTAATGTACATGATTTACGTGAGTTGATTCTTGAGGAGGCCTAGAGTGGTATTCCATTCATCCGAGTTTCGCGAACATGTACCATGACTTGAGGCAGCATTACTAATGGAGGAGAATAAAGAAGGATATAGTCGGGTTTGTAGCACGGTGCCTAAACTGTCAGCAGGTGAAGTATGAGCATCAGAGAGCGGGAGGATTGCTTCAGTGGCTTGAGATTCCGGAGTAGAAATGGGAGCATATCACCATGGATTTTGTAGTTGGGCTCCCACGGACTTCGAGAAAATTTGATGCTATTTGGGTGATTGTGGATCGAATGACCAAGTTTGCGCACTTCATTCCAGTTGGAATTACCTATTATTCGGAGCAGAAGGTTGAGATTCACATCCACGAGATTGTTTCCCTACACGGTATGCCAGTATACATCATTTCAGATCAGGGCACGCTGTTTACATTGCAAATTGGAGAGCCGTGCAATGCGAGTTGGGAACCCAGGTTGATTTGAGCACAACATTTGACCCTCGTACGGACGGATTTTCATACGCACAATTCATATATTGGAGGACATGCTACGCACTCGTGTCATAAATTTTAGGGGTTCTTGGGATCAGTTTGTGCTGCTCGTGGAGTTTGCCTACAACAACATCTACCAATCGAGCATTCAGATGACTCTATATGAGGCTTTGTATAGGAGACGGTATCGATCTCCGGTGTGTTGGTTTGAGACGGGTGAGGCTACTACTGGGTACTGACTTGGTTCAGGATGCTTTGGACAAGGTTAAACTAATTCAAGATAGGCTTCACGCGGTACAATCCAGATAGAAGTGTTATGTCGATAAGAAGGTTTGTGATGTCTCTTCCAAGGTTGGGAGAAGGTTTTTCTCAAGGTCTCACACATGAAGGGTGTTAAGAGGTTTGGGAATAAGGACAAGTTGAGCCCTCGGTATATTGGGCCGTTTGAGGTACTTTAGAGGATTGGAGATGTGGCTTACAAGCTTTCCTTGCCACCTAGTTCGTCGAGTGTGCATCCGGTATTTATTGATTCTATGCTCCATAAGTATGTCGGCGATCCATCTCATGTTTTGGATTTCAGCACGGTTCAGTTAGAAGAACGTGATTTGACTTATGATGTGGAGCCGGTGGCTATTTTTAATCGGCATGTTCAAAATTTGCTGCCAAAGGACATAACTTCAGTGAAGGTGCAGTGGAGAGGTCGCCTAGTTGAGGACGCTACTTGGGAGACCGATCGAGAGATACATATCAGATATCCATGCCTATTTGTTACTCCAAGTACGCTTCTAAAACCGTTCGTAGGACGAACATTTGTTTAAGAGGAGGATGATGTAACGACCCTGACGGTCATTTTGAGAGTTGTAGCCCCATTCTCCCATTTACTACTCATTTTATGCTTTATAGCTGTTATGTGACTTGCCGGGATAGTTTGTTTGGGTCCGGAGAGGCTTCAGAATGAATTGAGGCACTTACTCTCAAGGTAGAAAGCTTAAGTTCAAATTGTTGATCGGATGTTGACTTGTGTGTAAATGACTCAAAAATAGAGCTTTGATGGTTCTATTATCTTCGTTGGGTGATTTTAGACTTAGGAGTGTGTCCGGATTGTGATTTGGAGGTCCCTAGTTGAATTAGGCTTGAAATGTTGGCAAAAGTTGGAAATTTAGATGTTTGATAGAGTGTGCACTTTGTGGATACCGATCTCGGATTGGGGTTCCCTTAGTTGGAATAGGTCTGTTGTGTCATTTGTGAAATGTGTGCAGAATTTGAGGTCAATCGGACCTGATTTGATAGGTTCCGACATCGTTTGAAGAAATTGGAATTTTCTTATTTTCAATAGGCTTGAATTGGGGTGCGATTTGTGGTATAACGTTGTTTGATGAGATTTAAAGGCTCAACTAAGTTTCTATTGTGTTTTAGGACTTGTTGGTATATTTGGTTGAGGTTTGGGGGCCTCGGGTGCAGTTCGGATGATTTTCGCACCAATTTTGGAGTTAAAAGGGATGTTGTAGCTGACGTCTTGTGGTGAAATTGCACCTACAGAGATTTGGCCGCAGGTTCGAGCTCGCAAGTCCGGGTTGGGAAGCACAAAATCAGATATGACGGAGTTGTGCTGTGGTCATAACTGCGAGGCAATTTCCACACTTGCGTGGTCGCTGATGCGACGCGATGGGCGCAGAAGCGGAGTTTTCCATTAGGGGAGTTTGCGCATGGGTGATGGGAATTCTGCACATGCGGTTGCGCAGATGCGGAAGGAAGGATCGCAGAAGTGAAGGGAGCCTTGAGGCATGTCCGCATAAGCGGAAGATTTTCCGCAAAAGCAGAAAAATAGGTGGGGTTATGTTTATTCGGGAGCGAAAAGGCAACACAGAACCTGAAATTCGATAGTTCTGTGATTTTCTTTATTTTGAACATTCCATGCTCAGGATTAGGTGATTTTTTAGAGGTGTTTCGAAGGGATTCTTTAGGTAAGTCACTTGTAATTAAATTTATTTAATATGTATGTTTCCCCATTAAATTTTCCACCTAGTTTGTATGTTTTTGAGGTGCAATTTGGGAGTTTGAGGCTATGGATTTAGATAGTTTAATTAGGGGATTTGAGTGGCGATTTGATGTCGGATTTTGGTAAATTTGGTATAATTAGACTCGTGGTTGAGTGGGCTTACGGATTTTGTGACTTTTATTGGATTCCAAAATATGGGCCCAGGGGCCAACTTTTGAATTGATTTTTGACTTTTTATTAAGAACGTAGTGTTTTCTTCTGAAAACTAATTCCCTTAGCTTGTGTTGATTGTATAGAATTGTTTGTGGCTAGATTCGAGACGTTCGGAGGCCGATTTGCTAGGCAATGGTGCGTTAGAGTAGGGATTTTCATGGTTTGAGGTAAGTAACAATTCTAAACTAGGTTATGAGGGTATGGAACCCCGAATTACATGTCATGTCATTGGTGTTGAGGTGACGTACATGCTAGGTGATGGCGTGTAGGCGTGTACCTGAGTAATTTTGATTTTGTCAATTCCATGGAACTGTATAGTTTAATAATCTGTTGTTATCCATATATTCTCCTTGTGTTATAGAAAATGAACTGCAAATCATGTTAGAAATCATGCTTATGTACTAAACAGTCTCTTCGTTATTGATACATTTATATCATCGTTGTTTGGACTGATTATCATGATTATTGAGATCCTGAGAGATTGGAGAGATTGATGACTGAGTGAGGCCGGGGCCTAATTGTATGGACATTTATTTGGATTTGACTGCACGCTACAACATATTTTATTGATTAATGCTACGAGTGGATTATTACAGAGCTTGGGCAGAAAGAGCCCCTCCAGAGTTTGCACACCCATAGTGAGAGAATGTACCTACTGAGTGCGAGTGTTGAGAGACTGGGACAAATGAGAGACTATGAGGAATGAGTGACTGTGAGGTTGGAGTGAATGGGAGGACTGAGTAACTGTTACATTGAGAATATGCAGTTGACCTCATTACTGTTGTACATCAGCTTTCATATATCACTATCATTTAGTCTCTGAGATATAGTATACCATGTTTCAATTGAATTTTACATGAACTCAATGTTTAGGCTTTAAATGTCGAACTTGAAAGCATGCCTATTTTGATATATTATATTTTCTGTAATTGAACTGTATCCATGAAGCTCGTCAATACTTTCAGTCCAATAGTTAGTCTTGTTACTTATTGAGTTGGTTGTACTCACGCTACACCCTGCACTTTGTGTGTAGATCCAGGTGTTTCAAGACATGGTGGATGTTGATTATCTGAGCAGCTTCATCATTTGGAGATTTTGAGGTAGATGCCCGGCGTTCGCAGACCTTGACTCTCCCTCCCTATCTTTCAGCTTTATGTATTTAGTGTCAGTTTTTTCATGGAGTATTATCAGACTTGTGATGTATACACACTCATGTACTCAGTGGCACCCTGATTTTGGGAACTTCCGTATTGAGTTTTGAATTTCTATCAGGGTTATGAGAGCTTTAATTATTTAAACTTGTTTTAGTTCCTTTTAAATTTAAAAGTGCTGGAAATGTTTTGAGATGCCGGCTTGCCTAGTACCACGTTAGGTGCCATTACGACAAGCCAAGTTTTGGGTTGTGACGTGTTTTGTGAAGATTACACATCATTTTGGCTGAATTTCATATTGAAACCCGAATAATAAGAAGAACACATGACATACAATTGACTTATGAAAATATATTAAAGTTGTATTTTATTGTATTTATATTATTTTTAATTGAATATTGGTATGAAAGTTGAAAAATAGTTGTATAATATATTAATCGTTGTATGAAATTTGTATGTAATTTATAAATACTATATTTTTACATAAAGTTGTTGATATGTATAAAAATTTAATTAAGAGAGGAAGTTTTCATTGAAGGACATACGACATACAAAAGACATATTATATCAAATTTGTATGAAGATTGCATTTAAGTTGTATGATGTCGTAGTTTTATTTAACTGGATAAAAAACAATGTATGAAAGTTGTAGATAAGTTTTAATAAGTCGTATATCATATAATTAGTTGTATAAAATTTATTTTTAGTTTAGTTCTCCTCACAAATTTTAATCGCTCTCGAAAATTCTGTTGTTATTAATCACCAAATTATTCAGATTGGGTGAGTTTCAGATAAGCTACGGATTATTATGAACTTAGAAGTATATGGTTTTTGGAAGTATGTTGTTATCTGGTGCATTCTTCTTCGCGGCCGCGGAGAGTAACCTAGGCTGGGGATGGATTTACCTTACGCGAACACGGGGAACATGTCGCGAATGCGAAGCTTTGGGGGGCTTACCCTTCGCAAAAATGACCACCCACACGTGAACGCAAAGGCTTGTGATATTCTGGGGGGGAGATGGATTGGTGTCTACGCGAATGGGATCGTTGGATCACGAACGAGATGTCCAGCGGGAAAGACATCGCGAACGTGAAGAACATCTTACGAACGCGAAGGCCATTTTGGCCAATGCTTCGAGATCGTATCTGGTGTTTTGAGAACATGATGAAGACCTGACGCCAGTAATTTAAAATGTACCAAATACGGTATTTCACCCATTTTCACCATCTTCTCATTAGAGCTCGGTCTTTAGGCGATTTTAAAGAGAAATTTCATCACCCTTTCACAGGTTAGTATACTTTAACTTGTTTTCTTCCATTTCTATCAACACCCATTAGTTTTTAACCTTAATATATGATCTTTCATGGTTGAAAACTAGGGAGTTGGAAAGAANGGGGGGGGGGGGGGTTGTCTGATGGAGATTTAGACCTCAAATTGAGGTCGGATTTCGAAACTAATTACATAATCGGGCCTGGGGTTGACTTTTGCTTACTTTTTGGGAAAAGTCTAAAGATCATAACTTAATGTATTGTAATTGATTTCCCTAACATTATTTGATGTTATTGAGTCGATTTTGGTTTGATTTGTTTGGTTTGGAGGCGAATCCTAGAGGAAAGGCCCCGATTAAGCTTTAATTTGATTATGAAGCGAGGTAAGTGTCGTGGTTAACCTTGACTTGAGGGATTAGGAGTTGTTTGACTATTTTCTATGTGATTAACATGTGGGTACCATGTATATGTGAGGTGAGAAGCACTTATGCATTATTGTTTGGATAAAGCATGCTGGTGGGATTTGTTTCCTTGTGATTTATTGCCTTTTGTAATTATTGTATCCATGCTTAGGGTAGATTATTACTTATTTGACCATTCCTTCCATAATTATTGCTTAGTTAGTAATTGCTGAGTATTTTGTGTCACGACCCAAATCTCAATATAGGTCGATATGGCACCTAACGTCATCGTTAGGCAAGCAAACGGTGAACTACCAACTTAATTATTCGTTCTATCATTTTCAAAATTGTGAAATTTTGTCAGATACATAATTTAGCGCATTGAAATCATGGGAACTTACAATTTAAGTATAAATAATAATAAAAGTGCTTCAAGGCTAAGAAAAACCACAAATACATTTTTGAACATCCCAAAACCCGGTGTCACAAGTACATGAGCATCTATTAGGAAGTAAAATAACAATACAACATATGTCAAGAATACAAGGTAGACAGGATAAAGTAAATAATTATGATAGAAACTATGTGTGTGTCAAGACCCCAAATTCCCTATGTAGGAACTCGTGATGGCACCTAGTCTCTAAAACTAGGTAAGACAATCAATATCCGGAATAATTGAAATAATAACTTAACATCTCAAAATATCAACAAGTGCATAAACAAGATCTGCAGCTCAAATGTACAACTCCCAAAACCTGGTGAACTAAAAGTCACAAGCTCTAGTAAAGATTCTGAACAATCCTATACATCACAGTCTAAGATGGTGTACTGAAATAAGGAAAAAAACTAGATAGAAGGGGACTCCGAGACCTGCGGACGCAGACAGTTGTACCTTGAAGTCTCCAAAGAAAGCTCAACTAACTAATGTCGGGATTGATAGGGAGTACCTGGATCTGCACAAAAATATGTGCAAAAGCATAGTATGTGTACATCACAGTGGTACCCAGTAAACGCCAAGCCTAACATGGGTATAGTAGTGGAGAGGTTAGGTCAAGGATCTTCTTGAGATAATATGAAACAAGTCGAAAGATATAATGATATACTAATAAAGACAATTGAAATGGAGCAATAAGAAAATTTACAAAAATTAACAACACAAAATCAAAACAGTTAATACAACAGGAAAGGAACAAGGATTAACATTTTAAGGAAACAAACAACAAAAGAAACTATGAAAAATAAAAAAATCAAGAAGCGCCACTGTCGAGGTACCGCCTCGTAGTCCCAAATCATAAAATTTACTCATAAACCTTTCCTTATGTCACTGTATGAGCCTTTACATTTAGCTTTATAAATCATCTCCCGAAATAGCATCCTGTATTTTAGCTCACCTTATCACACTGCATGACTTCTAGTAGTTCCCCTACTAGCCACGTGTATCAAGTCCAACTTATCTCACCATATGCGTTCCAACACCCAAACCTTATACTGCCGCATGCGTATCCATATCACCATGTATCACAATTCGCACCTCGAGTTCCCAAATATCATAACTTGCAAGAAAACTAAACAATAAAAAAATTTCACAATAAGAAGCCCACGGCTCAACCACAATTTACACAAGTCTCAATAATAACAGCCAGAGAGTAACCCAATAAAATGATGTCTCACAACTTACACTTTGTCTCACTATGAACCATGGCCTTTGCTACTCAATACAAAATTCAACAACATGATATACCAAGAATAGAAATTTCAAGTAAGAATTTAACAGTTAACTAATGAATACGGAATAAAAGAAAGCAAGTAATTCAACTAAACATGTAGGAAAAATTACAAATCAGAGATAACACAAGTATGCATGTGATATTAGACTAATTGGAGGAATACATATGTTAAAGTAACTCAATTAAGGCATGAAAGAGAACTACATAGCTAAAAATCATATATTTCACATTTAGCCCGTTTACGCACGCGTCACCTTGCATACACGACTTTCAGAAATCAAAGTTATCACAATAATACCAAATCCAAAGGGGAACTTCCCCCAAACAAGGTTAGACAACTCACTTACCTCTAACCATACTAAATCAATCAACTATAAGGCTTTTCTCTCGATTTTCCAACTCCGAATGGCTCGAATCTAGCCAAAACAATTTCATACTATAAATATAACTATAGAAACTAATTTAAACAATGAAATTATGATCTATGCAAAGAATGGAAAAATTGACCCAAAAAGTCACTAGGGGCCCGCGCTTCGAAACCCAGCCAAAATTACAAAAGTCGAACACCCATTCGATATCGAGTCCAACCATAGAAGAATTATCCTAATCCGACCTCATTTAGCCTTTCAAAACTCAAAACTTTAGCCTTAGAAGTTTTATCACTTTTCCCTAATTTTTCCAACTCCAATCCCTAATTACATGATAAAAACATTGATAGATTTGAGTAATTTAACCAAAATCGAGTTAAGAATCTATACCCCAATGATCTCTATGGAATTCCCTCAAAATTTCGCCTCAAACCGAGCTCTCAAAGTCCCAAAATGTGAAATATGAAATAAACCCTCGATTTCAAACTTAAGTTCTGCTGCCCAATATTTCCTTCTTCGCGAACGCAGCAAATGCCTTACGTTCGTGAAGCACAAAATTATTATTGCCATGATTTCCTCTTACGCAACCACGAGCTTCCACTCGTGAACAAGGTGAAAAAAGTCCTCAAGCTTCGAGAAAATGAATCCCTTCTGGCGAATGCATAGACCAACGCATGAGTCCCCACCCCTGGTTGCCTTCCTTCTTTGGGAACGCGGATCCCAGTCCGCGATCACAGTGCACACGATTTTGGCCCTTACCCAACGTGTGGACTTATTCGCGAATGTGAAGGGTAATCTTCCATAAATTTCATAATATTGTAAGAAAACCCGGGAACACCTTTACAAACGCGTAGAAGAAAAACTAGAATAGAGAAAAAACCACCACTTCAGCTATTCTTCAATGATTCGTAAAGCGCCGAACATTGTTCGAATTTCACCCGAGGCCCCGGGGACCTCGACCAAACATACTAACAATTCCTAAAACATCATATGAACATGATTGAAGCGTCAAATCACATCAAAAACACAAATTCTAAGAATCGCAACCCAAATTCAAGTCTATAAACTATGAACTTCAAAATTCCGGAACCAAATCCCGATTCATACCAAAACAACTCGGATTGACTCCAAATTTTTCACACAAGTCATAAATGACATTATGGACATATTCTAACTTCTGGAATCGGGATCCGACCCCGATATCAATAAAGTCAACTCCTGATCAAACTTTCCAAAATCTTTCATTTTCCAAATTTTGCCAATTTATGCTACGGACCTCCAAATCAACACGCGGACCTATCCCTAAGACTAAAATCGCCCTACAGAGCTATTGGAACCGTCAAAACTCGGTTCCGGAGTCGTTTCACACAAATCAAGCTACAATCAACTTTTACAACCTAAACCTCCAACTTAGGGACTATATGTCGCCTTTTCACTATGAAACACACCCGAAAACCAAACCAAACACTCCGCCAAGTTACATAACCATAATATAACACAGAGGAGGAAATAAATAGGGGATCTGGGCTTGTACACTCAAAATTACCCTCCGGATCATTACATACTCCCCTTCTTTAAATAAATGTTTGTCCTCGAATGAGTATATAGTCTTACCTGAAGTCATTAGAAGATGAGGATAACGAGTATGGATATCATGATCGGTCTCCCAAATCGCCTCCTCGAGTGGCTCACCCCTCCAGTGAACCTTCACTGAAGCAATGTTCTTCGACCTCAAATTTCGAACATGCCTATCTAAAATGGCCACTGGCTCCTCGACATAAGATAAGTCCTTGTCCAACTGGACCGAGATGAAATCTAACACATGAGATGGATCACCGTGATACTTCCGGAGCATAAAAACATGGAATACTGGATGAACTGCAGCTGGACTTGAAAGTCTGTAAGCCACCTCTCTAACCCTCTCAAGAATATCAAAAGGTATGATATACCTAGGCTAAACATGCCCTTCTTCCCGAACCTCATGACACCCTTCATGGGAAAACTATAGAGCAAGACCCACTCGCCAACCATGAATGAAACATCGTGAACCTTCCGATCCGCATAACTTTTCTTCTTGGATTGGACTGTACAAAGTCAATCCTAAATCAATTAAACCTTTTCAAAGAATCCTTAACCAAGTTTGTACCCAATAGCCAAGCCTTCTCGAACCAACCCATATGAGACCAGCACCATCTACCATCCAAAGCCTCATACGTTTCCATTTGAATGCTCGACTAATAATTGTTGTTGTAGGAAAACTTTGCAAGCAGCAAAAACTGATCCTAAGAACCCCCAAACTCAACACATGCACGAAGCATATCCTTAAATATTTTAATAGTGCGCTTGCTGAACGACTAAAGTGGTGAGAAGAGGGTGAAAGGATGTACTCAACTCCACTCGCGTTCCTAACTCATGGTGAACGGCTCTCTAGAAGATCGATGTAAACTACGTACCTCGGTTTGAGATGATGGATAGTGGCACGCCATGAAGCCTGATAATCTTGCGAATATAAACCTGAGCCAGCTGCTCTGAAGAATAAGTAGTCACCACTAGAATGAAATGAGCTAACTTGGTCAATCTGTCCACAATTACCCATATTGCATCGAACTTACTCCAAGTCTATGGGAGCCCAACAACAAAATCCATAGTGATCCGCTCCCATTGTCATTCTGGAATCTCTAACCTCTAAAGCAATCCACCAGGCCGCTGATGCTCATAGTTCACTTGCTGATAGTTTAGGCACCAAGCTAAATATTCCACTATGTCCTTCTTCATCCGCCTCCACCAATAGTGTTGCCTCACGTCCTGATACATCTTGGCAACATCTGGATGAATGAAGTACCGCGAACTGCAAGCCTCCTGGAGAATCAACTCACGAAACCATTTACATTGGGAACAGATTTCCTGCCCTGCATCTTTAATACACCGTCATCCCCAATGGTGATCTCCTTGGCATCGCCATGCTGAATTGTGTCCTTGAGGACAAGCATATGGGTGTTTTCATACTGACTCTCTCTGATAAGATCATAAAGAGAAGATCGGGAGACTGTCACGCCCGAAAACCGAAGGACGGGACCGACGCCTAACCGAATGAACCCGGTCAAGAGAACCTGATTTTCCTTTCCTAGAGAACGCGTTTCCCTGTGTTTATAACATACATTATTCATATGAAATAGCAAGAGAAAATCATAAACGTGGATTCACAACATAAAGTCAATTTTTCCTCTTTAAAACATTTTCAACGTTTAATCTTCCCAAACCATACATTCTAAAATACAACACTCCGGATACAGGATCACAATTACGAGTAAGTACAACAACTACCCAAAATATGTTTACAACCCACATAGTGCCTACGGAGCCTCTAAGAGTACGGAGAAGAATACATATACTTGCCGGTAACAAGGTCATGTCTATACCTCAAAAGAAATGACATAAAAAAAACGAGTCAGCATGAACTACACACAGCCCCGAGAGGAAGTGGCGCTCACCAAGAATGCTGAACAGATGGAGGGAAGGCACCCCTATCGGTGATCAGCGCTACCTGCTACAGAACTACCTACATCAATTTAAAAGATGTAGCGCCCCCGGCAAAAAGGGACGTTAGTACCATTGAATAGTACTAGTATGTATGAACAAACCTACTCTAGATAGGATAAGCAACATCAGTTAAACATGAACAGAGGCATCATAGAAAGTACACTAAAACATGGAAAATCATAACAAGAATTACCACATCCCACATCCCGTTTTGCCATCTTTTGGTTAATGTACTTTTAAGTTCTGTCTTGTTATTACTTTTACTGATCCACCGTGTCGTTGTCACACAGAGTCCGATCTCTGCCCGATCGTCTTTCATATCATTAGAATCCTTTGATTCATATTTCACAACAATTCATCCCTTAATCCATATTCCATGACCATCCATTCCATTAATTCATGTTTCACAATTTACCAATCCATTGGTTCGTGCTTCATAACAATTCAACCTCATATTTCACATTTCACATCATTACCATCTTTTTACCCACATTTAATATCATAACAACTTTTTGATTCATATTTCATACCATTCCAATCTTTCATATTTACCACACCCATCATATGCAAGGATCGCACACATAGTAGACGGAGGAACATAAAGATCACAACTCATATACTCAAGTAGCACAACGATATGGTATTAGCATGGAATGACATAGAAGCAAGAATTTCTCGATTAGGCACATAGAACACATAAATTCCATATATATCCAACCAGAGAATCATACCCGGAAAGTGAGCACAATGGGTCTATTCTATGAGGATTAGAGTTAGCCATACATACCTCGAGTTGGAATTTCCCTTTAATTTCTATCCCAAATCACCGGACCTTCTAACGCCTTAAATCTAATTTACAATGTGACACATTCAAACTTATAGTTAGGAACCTTGAACTCATTTGGGCATTTTATCAAATACTATGTGGTCCTTTAGATTAACTAGCCCCTTTTTAGTGAAAGATTGCCCTAGCTTACTTCCCTTTAGTAGATTATGGTAGACTATTCACATGCATGCAAGGTATTAACGCTCATCTTCAAGAACCAACCTATGTGTGTTCTATTCTAACTAAAATCTGAAAATTTAGGAAATTGGGGTGGAGGCTTACCTCTTATGGTGAAGAAGATGACGACTAATTGATTAATTCCAAGCTTGAGTAGAGATGGAGGACCAACTTGGGAAAGATGAAGACTTATCTCACTAGAACCCACTCTCACTTCTCTCTATTTTGATAAGATAGCCGATAAAAATTAAGGGGAGGGTTGTTTTATTAAACTGGGGGTCGGGTTTTAAAATTAATAATTAGAAGCCCCGAAGCAGGTATGCGATCAGGAATGCGATCTCACTCCTGCTATGCTATTCGCATACATGTCGCATAAGTGGCCTTCAGCTGGGCCAAAAAGAGAAAAAGACTGCCCAGGTATGCGACCACTATGCATTCCGCACACCTGTTATGCGATAGCATAGTGGGTCGCGTAACTCCCTCCGCAAAAATAGAGGTGCAAGAGTGTGACAACTATGCGGCCTGCATTCGTGAAATGCAATCACATTATGGGACGCATAGCTGTTCTCAAAATGGACAGCAACTACCCAGGTATGCGACCTCTATGCAGACGCATACCTGATCTACGATCGCATAGTGACCGCAGACCCGCGCAATTCTGGAAAATTGTATCTTTTAAGTCCTGGGGTACTTTTTACTCCAAAAAAGGTCCATTTTAAGATTTAGTACTGATATAACAATATGGGGACCTACCCGGTCATCTTTTTTAGTCAAGAAATTTTACGGGTGTTTACATCCTCCCCTAGTTAAAATCATTCGTCCTCGAATGAGGACTCTGGGAGTCACTTTGGGTAAGAAAACACAAAGATTCCAGCCCCCCTCCAAATTTTCACTAACTCCGGTATTTTTTTAAAATTTTGCCAGAGTTTCCTCTGTAAATAGGCCTATCCACCTATTAGAGGGGCCCCGAAACATATTTCAACTAGTTCCACATAATTTCAGCTACTTCACAAGTTGTACAAAGTGCAGATAACACAACGAATTTCACATAACTCAATTATTTCAATGGGTTGCCAATAATTCAACTAACACAATACCCATAAATATGAGCGCAAGGTTGAAAAGGTCACACGAGGAAGGGAGATAGGGAAGTGGGGTGTTCTTGCACAAAATATGACACAAGATGCATTTTCCTAAAGACAACAATCTTAAAAACCACTACTTGACTTATTCAAACAAATGAGGGTATTTTTCTTTCATTTCACTTCCCGCTTCCCACGTGGCTTCCTCGACTTGTTGACTCCGTCATAATACTTTAACTGAAGAAATCTCCTTGTTTCTCAACCTACGAACTTGCCTATCAAGAATAGCGACGGGGACTTCTTCATATGAAAACTCTTCGTTAACTTCAACAGTCTCAGCTAGTACGATGGCAGATAGATCTCCAACTACCTTCTTCAGCATGGACACATGAAACACCGGGTGCACTAATGATATCTCAGGGGGCAACTCCAGCCTATACGCTACTTGTCCTATCCTCTGGGCGATCATATGCAGTCCGACATACCTTGGGTTTAACTTCCCCTTTTTCCAAACCGCATGACTCCCTTCATGGGAGATACCTTCAAGAATACCCAATCATCTACTTGAAACTCCAAATCCCTACGACGAACGTCAGAATAAGATTTCTGACGACTCTGAGAAGTTTTCAACCTCTCCGAAATGACTCTAACCTTCTCCATAGCTTGATGCACAAGATCCGGTTCTAGAAGTTTGCCTCTCCAACCTCGAACCATCCAATTGGAGATCTACACCTTCTTCCGTACAATGCCTCAAATGGGGCCATCTGTATACTAGCATGGAAACTGTTATTGTAAGCAAACTCTATAAGCGGCAAGTGATCATCCCAGCTACCCTTAAAATCAAGTACACAAGCTTGTAAGATTTCTTCAAGTGTATGAATATCCCGCTCTGCTTTCCCATCAGTGTTTGGGTTGAATATTGTGCTGATATTTACTTGTGTACCTAAACCTTGCTGTAATATCCTGCAAAAGTTAGATGTGAACTGGGCCCATCGATCTGAAATAATAGATACTGGAGTGCCATGGAGTTTTACTATTTCTTTGATATACAACTGAGCATACTGTTCTGCAGTATCGGTTGACTTTACTAGCAAGATATGCGCTAACTTTGTGAGTCGATCCACTATCACACAAATTGAGTTGAACTTACGCGGAGTGCGGGGTAACCCACCACAAAGTCAGTATTGATCATCTCCCATTTCCATGTTGGTATTTCCATAAGCTGCACCAACCCACCGGGCCTCTGATGCTTGGCCTTCACTTACTGACAATTCAGACACCTAGCCACAAAGTCCGCTACACCCCTCTTCATACCATTCCACCAATAGATCTCCTTGAGATCATGATACATTTTCGTAGAACCTGGGTGTACGGAATAACTGGAATTGTGAGTCTCCGCCATTACTTTCTCTCGAAGAACATCCACGTCTGGAACACATAGCCTCCCTTGGCACTGCAAAACATCGTCATCATTGCCGAGTGAAAATGTTGTAGTCTTGTGATTCAGAATCGCCTCTCTCAATTGCACCAATGCTGGATCCTTGATTTTCTTTTCCTTGACTTCCGCTACAAGTGAAGACTCCGCTCCATTACGCACCACAACATTCCCTTCATATGAGGCCGAAAGACAGACCCCCAGACTGGCCAACTGATAAACCTCCCGAGCCAAAGGCCTCTGACCTGCTTCCAAATGAGCCAAGCTACCCATGGATTTTCGGCTAAGAGCGTCCGCCACCACATTGGCCTTTCCTGGATGGTACAAAATATTCATATCATAATCTTAGAGTAATTCCAACCATCTTTGCTGCCTTAAGTTCAATTCCTTCTGTTTGAACAAATACTGAAGGCTCCTATGATCTGTGAACACGTCCACATGGACCCCATAAAGATAATGCCGCCAGATTTTTAATGCAAACACAACTGCTACGAGCTCCAAATAATGCGTCAGATAACTCTTCTCGTGATTCTTGATCTGCCTAGAAGTATATGATATTACCTTACCACATTGCATCAATACACACCCCAAACCAACCCTAGAAGCATCACAATACACCATAAAACCTTCCGAACCTTCTGTCAAGGTCAACACTGGCCCCGAAGTCAATCTTGATTTCGTTTCTTGAAAACTCTTTTCGCAAGCATCGGACCACTGAAACTTAACCGCTTTCTGTGTTAGCTTAGTCAATGGGGAAGTGAGGGTAGAGAATCCCTCCACGAACCTCTGATGATATCCAGCCAAACCCATAAAACTGCGAATATCTATCGGGGTCGTTCGTCGCTGCAATCTTTTGGGGATCAACCCGAATCCCTTCCCTGGAAATAACATGGCCCAAAAAGGTGACTGATTCTATCCAAAACTCATATTTTGAAAACTTTGCATACAACTGGTGCTGATGAAGAGTCTGCAGAACTGCCGTGAGGTGATTAGCATGATTTTCCTGACATCACGAATAAACAAGGATATTGTCAATGAAGACAATCACAAAGGAGTTGTAAGGCCCTGAAAAATTTTGCTAAGCAATATAGGATTCGGGGTGTCAGGTAGACAAATTATAATATTTTATGTGATTTATATATGATGAAATGAATGGTATGTGGTGATTAAGTGTATGAGTCATATAATAAGTAATTTAGGGTCCAAGGAGAGGCCTCAGTCCAATCCAAGTTGGAAAATTTCATAATAGGCTAAAATTCCAAAGGTACTTGAACAAGTCCACACTTTGAACGAGAATATTTAATTATATATAAGGTATTATGTGATGAATAACCTATCAAATTAAAGGTCTTTGAGTCTAGTTTCCAACTCTTCAAAGAGTTTGTCATTTGGACATTCCTACGCAAAGTTATGATGTAATTACCAAAGGCTGGAAAAAATGCGATCCTGTGTCAAATCTGCGATCGCATTTCATGTCGCATGTTGACTCTGCGATCGCAGATTAGCTCGCAGATTGGGTCAGTGTAGCCCAGTTTTGGGCACCTATTTTGCAATGCATTCTGCGGCCATCATTCTTGTTTTGCGGTCCATTATGCGATCGCAGACCCTGTTCCGGAGACTTATTTTTCCTATTTTTATATCCCGACCCCATTTTCATAAATAGGTTTAGGGGCTTCATTTGGGGTCATTTTGTACTGATTTTAGAGAGATATGAGAGCATATAGAGAGAGAAATAAGGGTAATAACTTCATAATCATCCAAATCTTTCTCAAGTCTTCAAGAATCAAGGAAGATAACCATAGATTGTCATCCATCCGGGTAAGTCCTACTTCCAAAATTTCATGCAAGAGGTTAAGGGGTAAGATATGTGGTGGGGGTTAGAAATAGGCCATGCATGTGGGACTAAGTTGTAGTATGTGATGTTAAAGAACTAATTTGGGTAGTTCATGTTAAAATTGGTTAAGGGAAGAAGGAATTACCATTTCTAAACCTTGTAGTCTACTTCACATGTTAGGTGTTTGATGAAATTCCTAAGAGAGTTACACCATGGGTAATCTTCCTAATTATTAATCGATTTCCGCTATCTCCTTCTAGATTTTTATGGGTAGAGGTGTTGGTGTATTATATAAACCTAAGGAAAAGCTCTTTGAGGTATGTATGACTATCTTTAACCCTTGTATAATCCCCTTGTTGTGACAAGCATGCGGTATGTGTACCTTGTATGAAAACAAGTTAATTGATTGTCTTAGTTGATTTCCAACCCACTGTGTTATATGAGTTTGTGAAAGATGATTTGGCATGCTTACCTTATTACGTGCAAAGCTTGTAATTTGCTTGAGAGTATCGGGGTGAAATGATGTGAATGAGCAGAACAATTATTGCAAAGCCTTGTACATGAATTACTACTTGGTGAGAATTATTGTTCCTTGGGTATAAATATATGATTTGTTGGCATGAACGTTTCATTCCTTGAAATGATAATTGTTGTGATGTAATTGTTTGTGGTTGCTGTTATGAAATATGATTGTTAGGTGGGATCGGGTTGCGCGCCGCAACACCAAGTAATAAGGTTGATGGGTTGTGGTGATAAGGGTGGCCGAGGTAATAAGGATGGAATGTGATCATTATCACTATTGAAATGGCAATCTATGAAACTCTTGAATATGGTGATGTTGAAAGGGGAAAAGGAGAGATTGTGAAACTTGTTGATTTTGGTTGTTTCATTCCACGTGCATTGATTGATTTGTTCTATTACTGTCTCTTATTTGTGTATTGTTTGATTGTACTTGGGATAAAGTTTGTTCGTACATACTAGTACTATTCCACAGTACTAACATCCCTTTTGCCGGGGGCTACATTTTCTTATATGAATGTAGGTGGCTTTATAGCAGGTAATTCAGCCCACCGTCAGTAGTGCCTCCTCTCCACCCCGCAGTTGAATTGGTGAGCCCTACTTCCTCTCGGGGCCATGTGTGGTTCATGTCACCTTCTTTTGGGTCTATTTTGTATTGTAAGGTATAGCCGGAGCCTTGTTTCCGGCAAGTATTGTATAAAATCCTATCACTCGTAGAGGCTCCATAGACATAACGTGGGTATTATACATATGTATTTTGGGTAGTGACAATCGTTGTCCACGTGGTAGAAGTATGTATGTTGTATGTATCTTGAAAGTATTTAGTATCATATGTTGTTAATGGTAAGAGGCAAACATGAATTTAACTGGAGTTTTATGTTAAGTCTCAAATTGCTAATTGATACGAATAAGGTATATTAGAATAACAGGGTAACGCGTGGGATAGGTGAGGCAAATCCAGGTCCGCTTGACTAGGGCCACCCGGTTGAGTGCCGGTCGTGTACCTCAATTTTGGGGCGTGACAAACTTGGTATCAGAGCCTAAGGTTTTAAAGTGTTCTAGGATGTCTCAGAGCCGTGTCTAGTAGGGCCCTTCTTATCGGTGTGTTGTCGACCACATCTATAATTAGGGGGCTACATGGACATTTAGGAACTTCACCCTTCTTTGATACTCCAATCGTGCGATAGAGCTCAAGTTAGGGAGTTAGTTTTCTCTCCAAGCCTTACTCTCAAAATGAGTAATCATGATACCATAATCCGCGTGTTTGAAGCCATGAGGAGGGATTGATCCCACCATTGAGTCAGAAGGGATTGCCCAAGGGATTAGTAGGAGAATTTATTGAGTTGTGGAGGGGTTGGTATACCCTATCGCTAAGAGGGGAGTGCCCTTGTCCCTATTGATGTCACAGCACCACCAAACCCTATAGTATATCGGTATGGCACAAACGTCCTTGATTGTATATGTACATCCATATTGAAGAACTTTCATAGGCATGGTCTTAATAAATATTGACTCAGAAAACATTGCATGCACCTACTCTTTGAACGAGATCCAATATTTCTTGAAATTCACTATACCGCAAATTTTCTTATATGCAATTTTTATGATATCGATCTCTATAATCATGTCCTTGAATTTAGGTGTAGCTATAGAATTACCATTTCCAACACGCCTTTCTAAACTCTAACAAGGGACTATACCCGAAGAATTTCTCATGGAATGAAGGGATGAACCATTATCGTATTTTTGCACAAAATAAAAAAATATCTTTTCTTGACCCTTTTTCTTCGGGTTTTGCGCTTCGATCTGAATATTGATATGGGTGAAGATATTGCTTTGTTTAATCATCACCTCTAGTATGGTAGTTCCCTCGCTCTATCTTTGTTGAGGCTTCAATTTTTGCCTAGTGGTCGGAATCGACTAAATTTTTATTTGCTTGGCGAGAATCTCCCTCTTCTCCGACAGGTTATTTTCTGAAATTGGTATGCTCAATTACTTTGAAACATTATTAAATCTCCACCGAAGCTAGGGTCCGTTGAGCCTGCATGTAGCTGGATCATGCTGCTTATTCTTGTTGCGCATATTATTCTTGAAGTTTGTTCTTCCTCTGGCTGTAAGGAAGACAAGCATTTTCGCTCCTCCTATGGATTGCATAATACTTGTTTAAGTGTCATTTTATGTTAATTGCTCCATGATGCTACGAATCCAGCTGATTTTTGATGTTTGTAGTGGCTCCACTAGCCGTGAATCTATTGAGTTACTCTTAAAACCTCAAGTTCTTTTTTTGATTAGCTACTCTGGCATACCCGGCTTTCCCCTAGTTGTTGACACATTCCTCAGTTCCAATCTCAAGGGCTGAAGGGACAACATAATTGTGTCCTCGGTATCTAGAAATACAATTTATTTTATCAATGGTGATCCACCCTAATTATGTACCAATCCCGCTGAATCCAGAAAATGGGATAGATATAACAATACCTTTATTTTCTAGTTAGCTAGTTTTTGGTCCTCTGATATTACTGGGGTTTTCAGTATTCTGCCATAACTAAACAAGGATATGGGATTATAGGTGGCAGGGGAAAGTCAATCGATCCTCTTACCTTAACTACGAGCCGGCTTCATTCGCCATCAGTTATATTATCCCTTCTCAATCATATCCCCTTAGAAGCACTATCCTTAAAGGTTGAAATCTGAACCAGAAAGAGTAGCTCTAACTTTAAAATACATCTAGATATATGGTCAATGGATTAATAAATGCCACAAATTACATGGGTTCCCACTTCACTTCAAGCTCATCAAGGGTTGATAGCATGCCGCAATTTCTGAATCGTCTACGCCTGTGCTAATCTAACAATTATCTTCCCAGTCGAACTCTCACCTTTTGGTTTTAGGTTAACCAAGGAGCAATACCCCTAGTAACATATTCATATGTCAAGCCTTTCTCTCGGTCAAGTCTTATAGCGTCTCCCAATTTGGTTGGTAATAGCTGGTTTTGTAGAAGGGGGGTTGAAGAGCTTCTTTATGAAGCAGAGTTACTAAATATAAGTGGATTTTTAAATTCTAGAGCTATACATCATGTGACTATATGTGGAGATCTTCTTTCAAAAACTTAAAGGTCCTCTTAATCCCTTATATTATCACTTTTCCTAGTGGTTACAATGTAAAGGTCACTTCTATAAGCTCTCTCACTTTCTTTTCATTTGTGTTGCATCATGTGTTGTTTATCCGTAATCTTCAATGCGTTATTATCTCAAATTCTCAACTAGTTATCCAATTATATGATCTGATTTAATTCACCTCACTTTTATGTACTTTACAAGCGCCTTGGGAGTGGGCAAACTTCCCCTTTACTACAGACTTCTAAATGTCTTCAACACTGTATAAGATTTTTGATTCCAAATGGTATTCTTAGTTGTGCTGCCTTACTATATATTTTCATCTGGTAAATCTCGTTGTGAATCTAATTTTATGCCTTATGGCATCAAGGGTCGGGGTATGTTCCTTTTGTTAGGATAAAAAGATATTGCTCGCTCTCCTTGTGAGATTTTCTCCTAAACAATCATCTACCTGCTCTGCTTGTCCATGTGACTAAGTAACTTGGGTTTCCCTTCTCTGATAAGTTCATCAAGACTTCTCACCCTTTCACTTCGAGGTCTTATTCTACACTAGCTCGTAATGATGTTAAGAACTTTCTCGCTATTGTTGACGATTTTCGAGGGCTACGAGGGCTTGTCTCATGGGTTCCAAAGGTAATGATTTTTCCTTAAAGTTCAAGATTAAATTGCCATGATTTCAAAGCAAAGAGTGTCCCCTTTTCAAAAGTCTTAAATGGGTCGAATTTGATGAGGTTATGTGAATTTCTGCTCACTCGGCTTCTAGGAGTATTTACAACGTCATGCTCATGTATGGGGAATTTTCCTACCTCTGGCATTCCACCGCCTTAAGAAGGGGTAGATTGTTCGAATTATGATAACCTCATAAGTAGACGACTTCTTTTCCATCCCCATGCGCTTGTGGCATAGAGTCCGTGTGTCACTTATAGTTAGGAGTGAAATCAAATTCCACGTATTTCATTTGCAGCCTCAATCACACCCATGTTGCAAGAGCCTTACCATTTGAGCTCAAATACTTACCTTACACTCACGAACACAACTGGTGTATTCTACTTGATCAGTTCTTTAATAATCTCAAGTTCACATTCATGGTATCCACCTTATCTAAGAATACTAGTTACCACTATGCTTTACTTATCTGATAATTGATGTAGTCACCTGGATTAAACCATGACGGCAGCGTTAATATTGATCCTCGTGTCTCTTATCATGTAACCTCATAAAATACTCTGCTCAGCACATTAATGGATTCCTGAATAATTCCGGCCCAATATTGAACCTCGTTTCTCCTTACTATATTTGGCCTATTTGGTATTGAAGGTTCAAATGTGTCAAAGTCATTATGTGATCTCATATAATCAGTAGGTAATTTAATGGTCAATTTATGATGGCACATCTTAGAGTAATCATGAAGGTCACCACGGGTTTAGTTTGGGTGTTCGCATAGAGATTTAGAATTCAAGAGGGTAAACCGGTCATTCTCAAAATTTTCCCTAAGGATGTTATGTGAGTTGATAATGAAGGGTACATAAGATCATTTTCCATTAGGTCGCACTAGGAGTATGATGTTTCACCGTAGTTTTGTCTCATGTATTTGTGTTATCATATGTCCATGTCTAAGGAGGTAGTTGGAGATCCTTTGTGTATCATTCTGGTGTAGGATATTGAAGGTGAAGTTAATGGGTAGTTAGCTTATGCGAGGTATCTAGCTGTCATTCTTGTTAGGTAAGTTTAGGGATTGGGATTGCTCTATGAAAGAGTTATGGAAAAGCTTGTAAGTCAAGGAGGCCACCTTGAAGGCCGAAAGTGTCGTGGAAGGAAAATGTTTTCGCTTGGTTGTATATAAATTAGTTTTTACTTGAAAGTTACCTTACAGGTTTTATGATCTGAAAATGTGTAGTCCATGTTCAGGTGTCATTATGATAATGTAGCTCTTGTTATGTTGAGAACTTGTGTTATGGGTATATACATTGTGATGCTTTGTCGAGTTATTGATGAGTTTTTAGGATGGTTTTGGGTGATTCTCTAACAGGTGGATAGGCCTAGTTACAAAGGACATGATGCCGAAATTTTTGAAAAATTTGGGAGGTAGTCAAAATTAAGGGACTTGAGGAAGGATAAAAAAGATATATGTGATGTTAGGTGTATGGGTCAGGCTCTAGCTCTCATTCGAGGACGAATTATCCTAAGCGGGGGAGAATGTAAGGCCCCGAAAAATTTTGCTAAGCAATATAGGATTCGGGGTGCTAGGTAGACAAATTATAATATTTTATGTGCTTTAAATATGATGTAAATGAAATGTATGTGATGAATAAGTGTATTAGTAATATAATAGGTAAGGTAGGGTCCAAGGAGAGGCCTAAGTCCAAGCCAAGTGGGAAACTTTCATAATAGGCTAAAATTCAAAAGGTACTTGCACTAGTCCACACTTCGAACGAGAATATCTAATTATATATGAGGTATTATGTGATGAATAACCTATCAAATGAAAGTTCTTTGAGTCTAGTTTAGAAATCTTCAAACCGTTTGTCATTTGGACATTCCTGCCCAAAGTTATGATCAAATTACCAAAGGCTGGAAAAAATGCGATCTTGTGTCAAATCTGCGATCGCATTTCATGTCGCATGTTGACTCTGCGATTGCAGATTAGGTCGCAGATTGGGTCAATGTAGCCCAGTTTTGGGAATCTATTTCGCGATGCATTCTGCAGCCATCATTCTTGTTTGTGGTCCATTCTGCGATCGCAGACCCTGTTCCGGAGACTTATTTTTCCTATTTTTATAACCCGGCCCCATTTTCATAAATAGGTTTAGGGGATTCATTTGGGGTCATTTTCTACGGATTTTAGAGAGAGATGAGAGCATATAAAGAGATAAATAAGGGGCATAACTTCATAATCATCCAAATCTTTCTCAAGTCTTCAAGAATCAAGGAAGATAACCATAGATTGTTCTCCATCCGGGTAAGTCCTACTTCCAAAATTTCATACAAGAGGTTAAGGGTCCAAATATGTGGTGGGGGTTAGAAATAGGCCATGCATGTGGGACTAAGTTGTAGTATGTGATGTCAAAGAACTAATTTGGGTAGTTCATGTTAAAATTTGTTGAGGGAAGAAGGAATTACCATTTCTAAACCTTGTAGTCTACTTCACATGTTAGGTGTTTGATGAAATTCCTAAGAGAGTTACACCATGGGTAATCTTCCTAATTACTAATCGATTTCCGCTATCTCCTTATAGATTGTTATGGCTGGAGGTGTTGGTGTATTGTATAAACTTAAGGAAAAGATCTTTGAGGTATGTATGGCTAACTTTAACCCTTGTAGAATCCCCTTGTTGTGACGAGCATGCGGTATGTGTACCTTGTATGAAAACATTGATCGTCTTAGTTGATTTCTACCCCACTGTGTTATATGAGTTTGTGAAAGATGATTTGTCATGCTTACCTTATTACGTGAAAAGCTTGTAATTTGCTTGAGAGTATCAGAGTGAAATGATGTGAATGAGTTGAACAATTATGGAAATTCCTTGTACATGAATTACTACTTTGTGATAATTACTGTGCCTTGGGTCCAAATATATGATTTGTTGATGTGAACTTGTGATTCCTTGAAATGATAATTATTTTGATGTAATTGTTTGTGGTTGCTGTTATGAAATATGATTGTTAGGTGGAATCGGGTTGCGCGCCGCAACACCAAGTAATAAGGTTGATGGGTTGTGGTGATTAGGGTGGTCGAGGTAATAAGGGTGGCCAAGGTAATAAGGATAGAATGTGATCATTATCACTATTGAAATGAAAATCTATGGAACTCCTGAATATGGTGATGTTGAAAGGGCAAAAGGAGAGATTGTGAAACTTGTTGATTTTGGTTGTTTCTTTCCACGTGCATTGATTGTTTGGTTCTATTACTGTCTCTTACTTGTGTATTGTTTGATTGTACTTGGGATAAAGTTTGTTCATACATACTAGTACTATTCCACAGTACTAACGTCCCTTTTGCTGGGGACGCTACATTTTCTTATATGAATGTAGGTGGCTCTGTAGCAGGTAATTCAACCCACCGTCAATAGTCCCTCCTCTCCACTACGCAGATGAATTGGTGAGCCCCACTTCCTATCGGGGCCATATGTGGTTCATGTCACCTTCTTTTGGGTCTATTTTGTATTGTAAGGTATAGCCGGAGCCTTATTTCCGGAAAGTATTGTATAAACTTCTATGACTCGTAGAGGCTCCATAGACATAACGTGGGTATCGTACATATGTATATTGGGTAGTGACAATCGTGGTCCACGTGGTAGAAGTATGTATGTTGTATGTATCTTGCAAGTATTTAGTATCATATGTTGTTAATGGTAAGAGGCAAACATGAATTTAACTGGAGTTTTATGTTAAGTCTCAAATTGCTAATTCACATGAATAATGTATATTGGAATCACGGGATAACGCGTGGGATAGGTGAGGCAATTTCAGGTCCGCTTGAATAAGGCCACCCGGTTGAGCGCCGGTCTTGTCCCTCGATTTTGGGGCGTGATAGGAGTTTAGAAATGGTTTGAAAACCCTATTCATAAGATCCATAAAAGTTGTTGGGGCGTTGGTTAGCCAAAAGACATTACCAAGAATTCGAAGTGCCCATAACGAGTCCTGAAGGCGGTCTTAGGAATATCCTGCTCCCTGATCTTTAACTGATGATACCCCGACCGTAAATTAATCTTTGAGAAGAACCTAGCACCTTGCAATTGGTCGAAAATATCATCTATCCGAGGAAATGGGTACTTGTTTTTTATGGTGACCTTGTTGAGCTGCCGATAATCAATACACATCCGAAGCGATCCATCTTTCTTTCTGACAAAGAGAACTGGTACGCCCCAAGGCGACACACTAGGCCTAATGAAACCCTTTTCTATAAGATCCCTCAATTTCTCCTTTATCTCTCTCGATTCTGTCGGCGCCATCCTGTAGGGTGGAATAAATATTGGCTGCGTATCTGGCAATAAATCAATCCCGAAATCAATCTCTCTATTTGGTGGAATCCCAGGAAGCTCATCCGGAAAGACCTCAATAAACTCATTCACGACAAGCACGAACTCGGGGGCAGGTACCTCTGAAGTGGTGTCCGCAACCCGGACCAAATGGTAGAAGCACCCTTTTCTGGTCATCTCTAAGGCCTTAAGGTAGGAAATAAACCTACCTCTTGGCAAAATATTATTCCCCTCCCACTTGATAACTGGTTCATTAGAAACTCGAGCCTCATAATTCTAGTTCGGCAATCGAGTTTAGAAAAGCACAAATACAGCCAATCCATCCCCATAATCACATAAAAATCTACCATTCCCAACTCAGCAAGATTGGCTGTGGTATCTCGACCACGCACCGTGACAACACAATTCCTATAGACTCGCGTGGCTGTAATAGATTCACCAACCGAGTCGACATAGAGAACGACTCACGAAGTTGTTCGAGTTCTATCCCAACACTCAAAGCAACAAAAGGGGTGATATATGATAAGGAAGACCCGGGATCAATAAGAGCATGAACATCATGGGATTGAATAGTCAGAATACCTTTGACGACATCTGGAGAAGCATCCGCACTCTGACGACCACTAAAAGCATAAAACCGACTGGGTCCTCCTCGACCTCGGGCACCACCCTTGGTTGCACCATGCCCTGCTGGTGCTGAAGGGCCTCGGGCTGGTGGGCGTGCTGAAGATCTTGCACCCTGGCTGAATGAAGGGCAGTCTTTATGAATATGACCCCTCACCCCACAACCATAGCATACTTGCTGGTCCAGATAACAGGGCCCAGTATGAAACCTCTCGCACTTAGGGCATGGGCCCCTCTGCTGCTGCTGGAACCTCCCACCTGAACGGCCTGGCTGATGTAACCCCCTGCTACCAGAACTGGCCCCAAAACGACCTCCATGTTGATGATGATGGTGACGCCCTGTTGGCGGGGCACTAGCTGATGACTGAGCATGAGACTGGGATGCTCCTAATGACCCTCCCAGGAACTTGTCTCCCTCCTCCAAAAGAACCCCCATGGTTGCCTGCCGACCGGGTTCTACTACTACTCTCTCTCTCCATTTTTATCTTCAATTTCTGAGCCTCCATATCCTAGGAATATCCCACAATCTCCACATAGTTCATATTTGAATGCAGAGCAGCTATAGCAGCTTTATTAATAACCAAGGGACCAAGTCCCTGCACGAACCGACGAACTCTATCCTCCATAGTAGACGCCATATGAACATCATATTTGGACAAGCGCACGAACTCCATATGATACTCCCACACACTCTTGTTGCCCTGCTTGAGGAACTCAAAATCTATAGCACGGGCTGCCATAGTCTCGGCGGGCAAAAAATGGTCCATGAAAGCATCTACAAACTCATCCCACCTCGCTGGAGGGTTCCCCTCTCCACGGGAACACTTCAACATTTCGAACCAAGAATATGCCGCTACATTCAGACGATAGGAAGCCAACTCAACCCCTTCTGTCTCAGTAGCCCTCATAACTCAGAGGGTTTTGTACATCTCATCAATGAACTCCTGAAAATCAGCCTCTGGGTCGGTGCCTGTGAACTCTGGAGGGGCTAACCGTAGAAACTGGTTGACTCTGGAACCTGAAGAATCCCCTGGCTCGCTATAGGATGTAGGGGCAGCATTTGATCTTGGGGCCTGGGAGGCCACTAACTGGGCCAACATCTGGATAGCTCCCCTGAGGTCCCAATCAGAAATATCGGGACCACAAGCTGGAGCTGGAGGGGTGTCAGGAGTATCAGTGGGAGGGATTTTAACACCCTCTGCTGGAGCAGGAATACAAATAGTCTGGCCTGGAGCGGAGGAGTCATACTGGTTTATAGTCGGGAGATCATTCGCACCTGCACCACCAGGTGGGGAATTTACGACCACTCCCGGGGTGACATCGGCCTCTAGGCCGAGTCGAGCTTTCTTCTTGGGTGTCATTTACTGAAAGTTGAAACAACGCACGGGTTAGAGATAGACAACCTCACCTTTCACCACATCGCACGATCCCGAATAGAAATAAAAGGTTATTTTCCAAAATGTCCATGTAGCCCCCTAATTATGGATGTGGTCGACAACACACCGATAAGAAGGGCTCTACTAGACACGGCTCTGAGACATCGTATGACACTTTTAAAACCTTAGGCGCTGATACCAAGTTTGTCACGCCCCAAAACCGAGGGATGGGATCGACGCCTAACCGAATAAACCCGGTCAAGCGAACCTGATTTTCCTTTCCTACCCAACGTGTTTCCCTGTGTTGATAACATACATTATTCATATGAAATAGCAAGAGAAAAATAGAAACGTGGATTCACAACATAAAGTCCATTTTTCCTCTTTAAGACATTTTCAATGTTTAATCTTCCCAAAACATACATTCTGGAATACAACACTCCCGATACGGGATCGCGATTACGAGTAAGTACAATAACTACCCAAAATATGTTTACAACCCACATAGTGTCTACGGAGCCTCTAAGAGTATGGAGAAGAATACATAGACTTGACGGTAACAAGGCCCCGACTATACCTCAAATGAAATGAAATAAACAAAATGAGTCAACATGAACTACACACAGCCCCGGGAGGAAGTGAGGCTCACCAAGACTGCTAAAGAGATGGAGGGAAGGCACCCCTATCGGCGATCAGCGCTACCTGCTACAGAACTACCTATATCCATTTAAAATATGTAACGCCCCCGGCAAAAGGGAGTTAGTACCATTAAATAGTACTAGTATGTATGAACATACCTACTCCAGATAGGATAAGCAACATCAGTTAAACATGAACAGAGGCATCATACAACAGTACACTGAAATATGGAAAATCATAACAAGAATTACCACATCCCATATCCCGTTTTTCCATCTTTTGGTTAATGTACTTTTAAGTTCCGTCTTGTTATTATTATTACTAATCCACCGTGTCATTGTCACACGGAGTCCGATCTCTGCTCGATCGGTTAATCCATCCTAGGTGAGGTCCGATTTCAATCACATCACAAATAACCATTGTGGCTTATTCTCACGGAGTTCGATCTCTGCCTGAATTAGCTAAGCTAACACCATGGCTTGTGCACAACATACAGAGTCTGATCTCTACCCAATCGGCTAGGCCATCTCAACTGAAAACAGTGAGGAAAATAATTTTCATCAAATCATAATCATTTTTAACCTTTTTGATCCCCAACACATATTGTTTTTTGTTTCATCTTTCATATCATTACAATCCTTTGATTCACATTTCACAATAATTCATCCTTTAATCCATATTATATAATCATCCATTCCATTAATTCATGTTTCACAATTTCCCAATCCATTGTTTCGTGCTTCATAAAAATTCAACCTCATGTTTCGCATTTCACATCATTACCATCTCTTTACCCACATTTCATATCATAACAACTTTTTGATTCATATTTCATACAATTCCAATATTTCATATTTACCACACCCATCATATGCAAGGATCACACACATAGTAGAAGGAGGAACATAAAGATCACAACTTATATACCCAAGTAGCACAACGATATAGTATTAACATGGAATGACATAAAAGCAAGAATTTCTCAAATAGGCACATAGAACACATAAATTCCATAGATATCTAACAAGAGAACCATACCCGGAAAGTGAGCACAATGGGTCTATCCTATGAGGATTAGAGTTAGCCATACATACCTCGAGTTGGAATTTCCCTTTAATTTCTATCCCAAATCACTGGACCTTCTAATGCCTTCAATCTAATTTACAATGTGACACATTCAAACTAAGAGTTAGAAACCTTGAACTCATTTGGGCATTTTATCAAATACTATGTGGTCCTTTAGATTAACTAGCCCCTTTTTAGTGAAAGATTGCCCTAACTTACTTCCCTTTACTATTTGTGGTAAATTATTCACATACATGCAAGGTCTTAACTCTCATCTTCAAGAACCAACTTATGTGTGTTCTATTCTAACTAAAATCTGAAAATTTAGGGAAATGAGGTGGAGGCTTACCTCTTATGGTGAAGAAGATGAAGACTACTCGATTAATTCCAGGCCTGAGTAGAGATGGAGGACCAACTTGGGGAAGATGGGGACTTCTCTCACTAGAACCCACTCTCACTTCTCTCTATTTGATCAGATATCCAATAAAAATGAAGGGGAGGAGTGTTTTATTAAACTGGGGGTCGGGTTTTAAAAATAAAACTAGAAGCCCCGAAGCAGGTATGTGGTCAGGAATACGATCACACTCCTGTTATGCGGTCCGCATACTTGTCGCATAAGTGGCCTTCAGCTGGGCCAAAAAGAGAAGCATATTGCCCAGGTATGCGACCACTATGTGGTTTGCATACCTATTATGTGATCGCATAGTGCGTCACATAACTCCTTCTGCAAAGATAGAGGTGCAAGAGTGCGACAACTATGAGGCCTGCATTCGTGAAATGCGATCGCATTGTGGTCCGCATAGCTATCCTCAAAATGGACAGCAACTGCCCAGGTATGCGATCACTATGCGGTCCGCATACCTCATCTGCGATCGCATAGTGACCGCAGACCCGTATTATTTTGGAAAATTTTATCTTTTTAGTCCTGGGATACTTTTTACTCCAAAAAAATGGTACGTTTTAAGAATTACTACTGATATAACAATATGGGGACCTACCCGGGCATTATTTTTAGTCAAGAAATTTTACGGGTCTTTACAGAAACCACACAAGCTAAAACTCGGGTTTGCTCCGAAACATCCAATCTAACAAATTGGTTGGCCAAGTCCTGAACATCCAAGGCTAATGGCCTCTTTGCTACCGATAGATATGCTAAACTGCCCAAGCTCTCCGCCTCGCGACTCAAGGCATCGGCCACCATATTGGCCTTCCCATGATGATATAGATTGGTGATATCATAGTCCTTAAGAAACTCTAACAACCTCCGATGCCGCAGTTTAGATCCTTCTGTTTGAACAGATGTTGTAGACTCTAGTGGTCGGTGTAGACCTCACAAAGGACAGCGTACAAATAGTGCTTCCAGATCTTCAAGCCATGAACAATAGGTGCTAACCCGAGGTCATGGACAGGATAATTCTTCTCATGAACCTTCAACTGTCCAGATGCGTAGGCAATCACCCTACAGTCCTACATCAACATTGTACCGAGACTAATACTCGACGAACCATAATATGTATAAGACCCCAAACCCGAAGGCAACACCAAAACTGGGGCTATGGCCAAAGTTGTCTTGAGCTTTTGAAATCTCTCCTCACACCCCTCAGTCTACCCAAATGGAGCACCCTTCTGGGTCAATCTGGTCATAGGTGCTAGAATAGACGAGAAACCCTCTACAAATCGACGGTAATAACCCGCCAAACCAAGAAAACTCTGGATCTCTGTAGCTAATGATGGTCTGGGTCAACTCTTCACTCCTTCAATCTTCTTCAGATCCACCTTGATTCTCTCAGTCAACACTACATGACCCAAAAATGCCACCGATTCTAGCAAGAATTCACACTTTGAAAGTTTTACATATAACTTCTTTTGTCTCAAGGCTGAAGCACGGTCCTCGGGTTCTTCTCATGATCCTTCTGGCTCTGGGAGTACACCGATATGTCGTCAATAAACACAATGAAAAATGAGTTAAGATGGGGTCGGAATACACTTTTCATCAAGTGCATGGATGATGCTACTCATTTGAAGTGGTGAGAATAGGGTGAAAGGTTGTACTCAACTCCACCCGCGTGCCTAACTCATATTGAACAGCTCTCTAGAATCTCTATGTAAACTACATACCTCGGTCAGAGATGATGGATAGTTTCACGCCATGAAGCCTGCGCGATTCGTTTAGTTTGGAGGAGAATCTTAGAGGAAAGGCCGCAGTTGAGCTTTGATTTGATTGTGGAGCGAGGTAACTGTTGTGGTTAACCTGAACTTGAAGGATTAAGAGTTGTTTCCCTATTTTCTAGTGATTAACATGTCGGTACAATATATATGTGAGGTGACAATAACTTATGCATTATTGCTGGGATAAAGCATGCGGGTGGACTTGTTTCCTTATGATTTGTTGCCTTTTTAATTATTATATCCATGATTAGGTTACATTATTACTTATCTAATCATTCCATTCATAATTATTGCTTTGTTAGTAGTTTTTGAGAATTTTGTGTCACGGCCCAAATCTCAATATAGGTCGTTATGGCGCCCAACATCGCCGTTAGGCAAGCTAACAGTGAACTACCAACATAATTATTCCTTTTATCATTTTCAAAATCGTGAATTTTCTTCAGATAGAGAATTTAGCGCATTGAAATCATGAAAACTTACAATTTTAGTATAAATAATAATAAAAGTTCTTCAATGCTAAGCAAAATCACAAAATAAATTTTAGAACATCCCAAAACGCGTTGTCACAAGTGCATGAGCATCTACTAGGAAGTACAATACCAATACAACATGTGTCTGGAATACAAGATAGACAGGATAAAGTAAATATTTATGATGGAAACTATATACATGTCACGACTCCAAATTCCCTCCATATGAAGTCATGACGACACCTAGTCTCTAAAACCAAGTAAGCGTATCAACATGCGGAATAATTGAAATAACTACTTAACATCTCAAAACATCAAAAACTACATAAACAAGATCTGTAACTCAAATTTACAACTCCCAAAATCTGGTAAGTAAAAGTCAAGAGCTCTAATAAAAATTCTGAATAATCCTATGCATCATTGTCTAAGATGGTTTAGTGAAATAAGGAAACAACAAGATAGAAGGGGACTCCGAGGCTTGCAGACGCGGACATGTGTACCTTAAAGTCTCCAAAGAAACCTCAGCTCACTAATGTCGGGACTAATATGAAGTACCTATATTTTCTACAAAAAGATTTGCAGAAACGTAGTATGAGTACACCACAGCGGTACCTAGTAAGTTCCAAGCCTAAACTCGGTAGAGTAGTGACAAGGTCAGGTCAAGGCCTTACAAAATTTAACAATACATAATAAAAATAGTCAATACAACACGAAAGGAAGAAAGGATTAACATATTAAGAAAATAAACAACCAAAGAAACTACAACAAATAAAAAAAGATCAGCAAGAGAAATTATCGAGGTACCACCTTATAGACCCAAATCATAAAAATAACCCATAACCTTTTCCTTATATCATCGCGGTAGCCTTTACATTTAGTTTTGAAAATTATTCTCCTGAAATAACATCTCGCATTATATCCCACCTTATCACATCGCATGGCTTCTAGTAGTTCCGCTACTAGCCATGTGTATTAATCCACTTTATCTCACCGCATGTATTTCAACACCCATACCTTGTACCGCCACATGCGTATCAATATCACAACGTATAACAATTCGCACCTCGAGTTCCCAGATAACACAACTTTCCAGAAAACCAAATAATAACAAATTTTAAAAATAAGGAGTGCACGTCTCAACCACAATGTACACAAGTATCAACAATAACAACAATACATTAACTCAATAAAATAATATTTCACAACTTAGACTTTACCTCCATGGAAGCACATCCTTTGCAACTTAATAAAAATTTCAACAACATGATATTCCAAGCATAGCAATTTCAAGAAAGAATTCAACAGTTAGATAATGAATACGGAATAAAAGAAAGTAAGTAATTCAACTAAACATGTAGGAAAAATTACAAATAGGATATAAAACAAGTAGGCATGTGAAATTAGACTAACTACGAGGACTACAACATGTTAAATTAACTCAATTGAGGCATGAAAGAGAATTATATAGCTAAAAACTGGAAATTTCACATTTAGCTCGTGTACGCACTCATCACCTTGTGTACACGGCTTTCACATATCATAATTATCAAAAAAATACAAAATCCTAAGAGGCGTTTCACTCACACAAGGTTAAACAAGTCACACCTCAAACCACGCTAAACCAATCAATGAAAAGCCTTTCCCTCGAGTTTCCAACTCCGAACGACTTGAATCTAGTCAAAACAATTTCATACAATCTTTGCAATGTATTGAAAAATTTCACCCAAAATGTCACCCTATGCCCCTGCCTCTAAACCTGACAAAAATTACAAAAACTAAAAACCCATTCGATATCGAGCCCAGCCATACAAGAATTATTCAAATTCGACCTCATTTCGCCTTTCAAAACTCAAAAATTTAGCCTAAGAAATTTTATCACTTGTACCCAATTTTTTCAACTCCAATCCGTAATTACATGATAAATATAATGATAGATTCCAGTAATTTAACCAAAATAGAGTTAAGTATCCTTACCCCAAGGATCTCTCAAATTCCCTCAAAATTTCGCCTCAAACCGAGCTCTCATTGTCCCAAAATGTGAGATATGAAATAAACCCTCGATTTCAAACTTAAGTTTTTGCTACCCAGTTATTCCATTTTCGTGAATGCGAAAAATGTATCGCGTTCATGAAGCACAAAATTATTGCTACCCAGTTATTCCACTCGCAAACACAATGACAAAAGTTCTCAAGGTTCACGAAGCCCTTCTTGCAAACGCGTAGACCAACGTGTGAGTCCCCACCCTAGGCTGCCTTCCTTCTTCGTGAATGTGGATCCTAGTCTGTGATTGCATTGCACAAGTTCCTAGTCATTCGCGAACGCATGGACTTCTTCGCGAACACGAATGGTAATCTTCCAACAATCCCAAAATACCCTATGCAAACGCAATAACGCCTTCATGAACGCTGTAACAATTGACCGGTAATTTTGAGAATTAGCACTCCATTCGGTGGCTTAAGGTCTCAAGCAGCTTCATATTCTGTGTTATGACTTACGTGTGTGGCCGAGTTTAGTTTTTGAATAATTCAAGGTTAATATTGAAGAAGGATTCTCATTTCAGAAGGTTAGGCGGTAATAGTAGACCGGAGTTTGAATTTTGTGTAGAAGACTCTAATATGGCCTTTTGGTGATTCTAATAGGTTTTTATGGTGAATTTGGACGTAGTCGTGCATCCGGATTTGTATTTGGAGGTCCTTGGGGTAATTTTTAAGCATTATGGTGAAAATTTGAAAGTTGAAGTTTTGGAAGGTTGGACCGAGAGTTGAATTTGATGATATCAGGGTTGGAATGCGATTCTGAGAGCTGGATTAGCTCCGTTATGTAATTTGGGACTTTCATGCAAAATTTGACGTCATTTCGGGTTGATTTGACATGTTTCGGCACGAGTTTAGGAAGTTGGAAGATTTAAAAGTTCATAAGTTCAATTTGAGGTATGATTCATAATTTCCACATTGTTTGATGGGATTTGAGGCCTTGACTAAGTTCCTATCATGTTTTAGGATGTGTTGGTATATTGGTTGAGGTCCCGGCAGCCTCGGATGTGTTTCGGATAGGCTACGGGCCACAGGCCATTTCTCTATGTTATTTGACTACTTCAAGTCGTGATTGCGTAGCCTGTTTTGTGACTAATCAATTTCCTTCTTTGAATTCATAGTGAGAGCTCCGTGATCGCAAACATGTGGGTTCTACTTCTTCGCATGCGCACACCATTTTCCGTGTTTGCGTAGTACCTTTTCGTGGGGCTGTGTTCTTTTCTTCTTCACGATTGCATGGAGCCGTTCAGGGCCGCATAGTGCATTTGTGGGGCAGTCGTTGTTTCTTTTTCGTGATCGCGATGCGAAAATGCCTCGTCAACAGAATATATTTTTCCAAATCGAGGGTTTGGCCATTTCTATCATATCTTGAATGGTAGACCTTAGATTTGAGCGGCTCTTTGTGGGTTTTCCAAGAAAATTATTGGGGTAAGTGTTCTTCACCCGAAATTTATTATATTCCATGATTCTATCTTTATTTTTGTCTTATAATTAGTGTTTTGAGTTGAGGAAAAATGGGAATTTTTAAAGAAATCTTTCAAAATGTAAAATTATGATTTGAAGGACGGATTAATACCGAAACTTGATAATTTTGGTATGGTTGAACTCGTATCGGAATGGATGTTCAGGTTTTTTAAATTTTATCGGATTCCAAGGTGCGGTCCTGGGGGTTGACTTTTAGTTCTTGTTAAAGATTGAAGCTTTATTAACCGAAATTATTTCCTATGAGATTTATTGATGATTTGAAGTTATTTTGGCTAGATTTGAGCCGTCTGGACGTTGTTTCTCTCGAGAAGGTCATTTTAGAGTAACGATCTAGCTTCTTTGATGTAACTATATTGCCTAACTTTGTGTGAGGGGAACTACCCCTTAGGATAAGAGTCTTTGGTTCTAATTGTCTCATGTGAAGGTCGTGTACGCGAGGTGATGAGTACGTGCTCGGGCTTATTTGTGGAAATTCGACCGTTTAGGGCTCTTAGGTTCTTATGTCCATTAAATATGAAGTTGTTTTGTCATGTTAAATTCCCCATTTACTAAATTACCTTTATGTGTCTTATTTGGAATTAATTGCTTCATGTTTTACCCTTACTGCCGATTAAACTCTTATGTGCCTTAACTAAAGTTGTTTCCACTTTTATTGTCATGCTATCCTTTCCGTAATTGTTATCATTGAATGAAGTTATTATTCTCTTTTCCGTAGCCTATCATTAGTGAAGTTATTATTATCTTTTCCATAATCTGCTATCCTTAATTGAATTTGTAGTATCTCTTATGTAATTGCCCAACCCTAAATGAAGTTTTGTTATCCCTTATCATTGTTGACATACCCTTAACTGGAGTCATTGTTTCATGTTATCCCAATTATCATTGAATTGTAATTATGTGAAATCATTACTACACAACATCTATTCCTTGTTGAGCTATTGCTATGTTGTACCATTATTTCTTGTTGTGTCCTTCCTTGTGAGCTTGTTCTTCCGTCTCTTTGTGTTCTGGAGTTCCTGAGTTGAATTACTTACCATATTCTCGTGTTATTGTCTTTGTTGATGTTGTATTCAGTGTTGTTAAGTCGAGGGCTATCTGTGGTTGTGATATTGAAACTATTTTGAGGAAATGTTGTGGCATGTGGGCACATAATGAGAAAGTCATTTATTTGAGTTGTTGTTTTTTGGCACACGTGTTGTTGTTGAGTGAATTGTTATTGTTTTTGCACGAGGTTTCCATTGTGCGGTTGTTATTGTGTTGCACGATGTTTTTGTCATGTTGTTGTTATTATTTATACACATGTGGTGTATAAGGTCTGGGTGTTGAAACGCAAGCGGTGAGATAAGGTGGGCTAGAAATGCATGGCTAATAGGGGAACTACTAGAAGCCATCCTGTGTGATAAGGTGGACTACAATGTTGGATTCTATTTCAGAAAAAATGATTTTCATAAACTAAATGTAATAGGCTCTCGTGGTGATATAAGGAAATGTGATTAATTTATTATTTGAGACTACGATGTGGTACCTTGGGAGGGCTCTTCTTGTCATTTTCTTATTCTTTTGTACTTGTCTTTGATTGTTGTTTTTATTTAGAATACTTTTAATTTTCTTCCTCCGTGTTGCAATATTTGCTTAGTTCGATGTAGCCAAATCTTGTTGTGCTTGTTGTTCCGTCGACTTCATTGATGTCTTATTTACACTGTACATTTTGTGGCGATCATTTTTTATGTTCCATTCATTGTGTCTAATCTTATTTTTTGACTTAAATTGTGGTAGAACACATACACAAGCCTACAGGTAGATGAATCAGCCATATCGGTTTAAGAAGATGAATCCTGACATTATTGACCATTACATGCACTCTTGTCTACTTGCCTTATGTCTGAGGTTTGTTTTGTTGGCACGCGAGTCATTCGTGCGGTTATGAGTATTAATGTGGGAACAAGATGCCACGCGATTAGAGTTCATGAATTGGGACCGGTGAGCTGTAATTATGAGGTTCGGTACCTCGTGGAAATTCTTAAACAGATATGGAGTGAAAGCAGTTGCTCTTATTGGGTTGTCGCTGGTTTTCCTTTATTTGGTTTCACCGCACTTAAATTGTGATCAGTTAATCTACAACATTATTACCTGACTGCTTCCCGTTGAATACTGTTGTTACTAGTGTATCATTGCAAGTATTGTTTTGTATTCCTTATCCCGCTTAGCTTTATATTAATATTGTTTCTCTATTAGTTCGCTACACACTTGTTCAAGTTGTTTAGTCAGGTTGGTTTCTTGACTGCCCTCGTCACTACTTCACCGAGGTTAGTCTTGATACTTACTAGGTACCGTTGTGGTGTACTCATATACGCTTTTGCACATTTTTGTGCAGATCTACGTGCCTCGGTTATTGTTGATTATTAGTTGGTTGGTCTAACATTGTTGTGGAGACACAAGCTAAACCTGTCGTCACGTCCGCAGTACTCCGAGTCACCTTCTGACATTGTACTTGTACTTTTTAATCCTATTTCGAACAGTTGTACTACTGATTTTGGAAATTGTAAATTGTGTATTTAGATTTCTATTTCACATTTATCATTTGATGGTTGAATTCTTCTACTAATTTAATAAGTGTTAGACTCACCAGTATTAGAGACTAGGTGCCGTCACGACGTCCTACGGAGGGAAATTGGAAACGCATAGAAACCCGAACTACAAAAAACCAGTGCTTCAGCTATTCTTCAGTAATTCGAAAAGCGTGGAACATCGTCCGAAGTTTACCTAAGGCCCCAAGGACCTCTATCAAACATACCAACAACTACTAAAACATCATACGAACATGCTAGAAGCGTCCAATAACATCAAACAACAAATATTCTATGAATCGCAACAAAAATTCAAGCCTATGAACTATGAACTTCCAAATTCCGAAACCAATGCCGATTGATACCAAAACAACTCCGATTGACTCCAAATTTTGCACAAAAATCATAAATGACATTACGGACTATTCCAACTTTCGGAATCAGGATTTGACCCCGATATCAATAAAGTCAACTCCGTATCAAACATTCCAAAGTCTTCCATTTTCCAACGGACCTCCAAATCAACATCCGGACACACTCCTAAAACCAAAATTACACTACAGAACTATTGAGACCATTAAAAATCTATTTGGGAGTCGTGTTCACATAAGTCAAGCTACAGTCGACTTTTACAACCTAAACCTCCAACTTAGGGACTATGTGCCCCCTTTTCACTCTGAAACGCACTCGAAACCAAAACCAAACACCCCTTCAAGTTACATAACCATAATATAACAGAGAGGAGACAATAAATAAGGGATCGGGGCTAATACACTCAAAATGACCGGCTGCGTCGTTATAATGTGCTGCAAACTGTAGCATGGAATGCAGCTCACCGTAAAGTCCCCTCAACAGCCGCGCCAACGTACCCCAATAACGATTAAATGAACATGTCAAATCCTGCACATTTATTGATAAGTGCATCATGAGTACATAAATCAACGCGTACCCAGTAAGTATCTAGTCTAACCCCGAAGAGGTAGTGATGAGGGGTTGACTTTGAAACTTACTAGTGGTCCAGTAAATCAAATATAAATAAGAAGACAAGTATGATATATTGTGAGTAAATAACGAGTACAGGTATTGGCAAATAATACGGTCCAAAACTGAATAGTGAACTCAAAGACCTCAAATACCGGATACCTCTCAAATGGAATACGTAATGGTCAACACCAAATCAACGGTATCTCAAGTTGGACAACTCATAAGTGTGTGGACTCCTTGTCAAGTATTTTGCACAATTCTACGAGGTGAGCGAACCGATCCCATAAGAGTGTTTCATAAAACTTTCTAGGCGAATGGTCTGATCACATAAGTATGTTCCATAGAACTGTCAAGGGGAACGAATCGATCCCATAAGAGTGTGTTACAATATCTTGCCGAGGCGAACGACCCGATCTTATAAGAGTGTGTTACAATATCCTGCTAAGGCGAACGGCCCAATCCCATAAGAATATGATCATGATGTACAAATTATATTTTCTTCTTCACATACACCCTTCGGTATAATGGACATAACATTTTGTAAAAAATTATAAATGATAAACGGATTAATTTTTAGAAAACTAGATTCAAAGGGAAACAACTTCAATTTTCGGATCATCTACAAATTCCTTATAGATTGCATGATATAAGCTCCCGATATTAGACCATTGTCAGTAGAAACTCCTTCTACGCGATCACGGCCCTTCCTTCCGCTATTGCGATTCACAATGCCTGGATTTCATTTTACTCTTCACGAGCACGAGTGAGACCTCAGCGATCGCATAACACACCTCCAACACCAGTTATCAACAGTTCCAAAAGGCCTAAAAGTGGTCCAAAATCACCCTAAAACTCACCCGAGGTCCGAGGAACCTCGTTTAATAATTCTAAAAAGTTTATATACCCTATGTAAACTTGTCTGAAGGCTCGTAACACAAATTAAAACATCAAAACCAAGAATTAAGGATCATACTCGATTTTTTACTCTCTTAACTTTCAAACATTTGTCTTTCGTCGAACGCGTCTGAATCACATGTAAACAATTCAGAATGATGCCAAATTTTGCGTGCAAGTCACAAATCACAATACGAACCAATTCCAAGTTCGAAATCCCAAACGAACATCAATAACACCAGATCTACTTCAACTTGAACTTAGGAAATTCTAAAACCTTCAAAATGCCAGCTTTCTAGAATCAACGTTGAAATGCTCTTGGACCATCCGATACTTAATCGAACATACGCCCAAGTCCAAAATAATCATAAGAACCTATTGGTAACTTCAAATCCCGATTCCGAGGTCATTTACTCAAAGTCAAACTTTGGTCAACTCTTCAACTTAAAACTTTCAAATTGAGAATTTTCCTTCCAAATCAACTCGAACTTCCCGAAATTCAAATCCGACTATACGTACAAGTCATAATACATGTAGCGAAGATACTCAAGGCCTTAAACCGCTGAACGGCATGCGAGAGCTCAAAACTTCCGGTCGGGTAGTTACATTTCTAAAGTTGAAGGTTGGTATCTTGGCATCATATTTGACCTTAAATACATTCTCCGCATTATTTATCTCCCAAATTTATATTATCTTTACTGCATGTTAAGTAAGAGTGTTAAAACATGAAGGGTGATGTCGTGCCATTTAGTTTATCTCATTTATTGGTTAATACATAATGAGGAAGAGAATTAAAGCACGAAGGGTGATGTCGTGCCATTTATATCATTTATTCATTGTCACATGGTGAGATCGAGAAGAAAAAACCATGAAGGGTGATGTTGTTCCATTCTTCTCAATTATTCACTGTTACATTGGAAGATCGAGAGTAAAAGCGTGAGGGTGATGCCGTGCCATTTCATTTTACTTATTTCATCATTTCATGGTAAGGATGAGAGTAAACACATGGAGGGTGATGTCGTGCCATTCTTATACCATTGTTTATCTGTCTTCTTTGGTTGATAGTTTATGTGGCTATCACGTGATGTTATAGTTGTCTTAGTTATTGTATCTTTTCCCGCTTACGCATGTCCCTTCCCAATTGTACATTGTTAATCTCTATTTTTGTTACTGTTTTATATATATTGTCATAGCTCCTTTTTCCCGAAGGGATAGGGAGTTTTTTCAATTAAAGTGATATTATTCCAAATGGGATTATTTAATTAATTAAAGTCGTCACTTGAAATAATTATTATGGTATCCCAAGTCACCGGTTTATTTTAAAATCCCAAATCAAAGAAATTGACTCTATTTTTGGTCCACAAACACAGAAGATCGGGTAAGGAATTTTGTTAACCCGGGAGAAGGTGTGAGACACTTCCGAGTTTAGTGGTTTTAGCACGGTCGCTTAACAATTAATACCCGACGTAATTATCTGATTAAATGTTTTAGACCTGTTGTGTATTGTAACTCTTTATTAATTATGATATTTATTTTAAACAAGTTACGATGTCGTACACTTGTTGTTTTATACACATTGCAAATCACACCACATGAAATGTACCCGCGACTTACTACATGTTTATTTTTATTACTTAAAAGTTGCAAGGTCGAGTCACGCGAGCGTGCACTCGAATTTGGATATCTGTATCATGACTATATCACAGAAACCGTACCATAGTCACGATAATTGGTTATTGGTCCCGCCTAAAGCAAACGACGATGCTTTCAATGAGTTATTTTCCTAAATGTAATTTGAGATTAGTGTAGGGACAAGATTTATGGAATCTCCATTGTGGAATCTCCAAACAGCCTCTGTAAAACTAGAATTACCACATGAATGATTGAAATTCCTTTTTTTTGTTTATTTTCAAAATTTTGAAACTCTTCTATTTCCAGATCTATTTTCGGAGTGAAGTTAGGAAAAACATATGAGAGAGTTAGGAGAGGGTGAATTAGTGAGAATGAGAGAATGAAGAAGGAGATGGGGAAGGCGACTAGGGTTTCTTTAGTGAGAAGTATCTGTCTTGAGAGGAGAGGAAATAAGGGGGCGACTCCTAGGGTTTTTTGAGGGAGGGGATCTAGTCCTTTTAGGGTATTGGGGGAATGAAGTTTTAAGAGGTGGTGAATATGAAACGACATCGTTTAGAGCAAAGACGATGTCGTTTAGGGTGTTTCACAGGGGAGGCAAGGTAATGGGAATTGGGTTGGGGCAGAATTCATGTGGATTGAAGGGTAATTGGGCCGCCTATATCCATTCGACCCAGTTCTATAGACCCTTTCTTTCCTTTCCTTCTTTATTATACTTTTTTGCAAAATTAGCCACTATTGATTCAAATTATAATTAAATCCAATTTGTGTGGCTAAATTATTTTATATATTTTACTTATTGACTGACTAATGACCTAATTAATTAACTAACCTAAGGATGTATTTTTTTTTATTTTTAGACATTTAAATAATACATTTAACAATGTAATTAAATCCTAAAAAGCAATTTAAAATCTTAAATGCTATGAAATTAAGATTTGAATATTTTATAATTTACGATATTCCTAACATTCATAAACAATGCGAATAAATGCAGAATAAAAAAAGAAAAAAATCCTAAAATTCGTAAAATTCGTAAAAACAATTAAAATTATTTTTTGATGATTTTTTAGGAATAATTTCCTATGTGGGGAAAACATTAGGTGCTCACTATTGCCTCTCTTTGCTCTGAAACATGAAGAGTTTTCGAGAAAAGATAAAGTGAGCAACCATGAATATTTTTTGCCCATTTGATACTCCATCAGAAGCATTTTGAAAAAGTTTGACTGAACCTTGCTTAGGAGGTTGCCTACATATCCCTGGCTATAAATGAATCAGGTATGTGTAGTTCTGGGAATTTTGGTAGCTGGGACTACCGAATAGCTATGATTTCACTGTTGTTGCTAATGTTACTACTTGCTGAACTCCTTATTACACCAAAATCAAAATCAAAAGAAACTAAACAAGTCTATAAGGTATGGGTTACAAGGTTCCTATCTCTATATCTTCTGAAACATGATCTTGAGTCTTGGTTGGTTCTTCATGCAGACTATAATCTGAACCTTGATGCTTGCTAGCTGCATGTGCTAGTTCATTCTTCTTCGGTTTTTTTATATCAAGACGGGAAATGCAAAGCTCGTGATTTCAGTCATGTCTTGAGCAGTCCAACATTTTTTCATCCGCTTTTGAATTTTGGACTAATTTATTTTCTCTTTTCCTTTCTTTATTTTGGATTGAGACTCCTTCTTTTGGTTATCTCGAACCCCGTGCCTTAAGGTAAAACCTTGTCAAACACCAGAACAAAAAAAGAACGAAATTTTTCTGCCCCGGTTTTCACTAAGAAAACATTGTGAGTTATTCATAACAAAACTCTATACTACTTCATTATTGAAAGAAATAAAAGGTCGGGATGGGTGTTCCTTGGAAAAACATGATTCTTTGGGAATGGTATACCCTGATTGTCTAAATGGTGCATCAACTAACGACTGGTGTTCCTTAACATGGAAACTCAACTAGGGATTGTTGTGCCTAATACTAGTAAGGAGACTAGGGAGTGGATACCCTATATCTGAAATAAAATCAACTAGGGAGTGAAAACCCCGTGTTGGAAAAAAGACTAGGGAGTGGAGACCCTATGTCTAAAATAAAATAGACTAGGGAGTGGAGACCCTATGTTGGAAGAGCGACTAAGGAGTGGAGACCATATGTCTAAAACATAAGTGGAGACCCCATGTTGGAAAAATTATTAGGGAGTGCAGAGCCTATGTCTAAAACAAAATAAACTAGGAAGTGGAGACCCTATGTTGGAAAAGCGACTAGGGATTGGAGACCCTATATCTAAAATAGAATCAACCAAGGAGTGGAGACCCCATGTTGGAAAAGAAACAAGGGAGTGGAGACCCTATGTCTAAACCAAAATCAACTAGGGATTGGAGACCCCGTGTTAGAAAAGAGACTAGGGAGTGCGAACTTTATGTCGAAAACAAAATCAACTAAGGAGTGGAGACTCTATGTTGGAAAAATGACTAGGGAGTGGAGACCCTATGTTTAAAATTTCACTACCCAAATCTTAATCTAGGTTGCGATGGCGCCCAACGCCGATGTTAGGCGAACCAACACAATTAGTCTTGTGTGTTCCATTTAATTTTATAAAACTTTATTAACAATACTCGAGTTTTGGTCACAAGTATGAGAAAATGACAAATATCAAAAGAAAATTTACTTGTAATGATCAAGACGTTAAATTAAAATTGTTATATTTCCAAAAGAATAGTCTATCAATGTGTGTGCCAGGAACTGGTGTCACAAGTGTACATGCATCTAGTAGAAGGAAGCAAAAGAAAACGTTTATCCTACTGTCTGAGAGGATATAGACAGAATAACAAAAGGGAAAGACTCCAACGTTCTGCTGAATTGCATCAAGAGAAGAAGCTCAACGTGGAATCTCTGATATCGTGAAGTCGAACGAGCTCCAGACTGATAACCAGATGCATCTGCCTTAGAATCTGTACAATTAAGTACAGAAACGTAGCATTAGTACATAAACATTATGTACCCAGTAAGTATCCAGTCTAATCTCGAAGAAGTAGTGACGAGAGGTCGACTTGACACTTACTAGGACAAAACAATTTATCTAAATATAAGGCTAAGCATGGGTATCAAAGATGAATAACAATTAGAATAAGAAATGACAATTCTTTTCACATGTATTTTTATGTGTCAATTCCTATCAAACAAATTACTACTTTATTGTTCAGCATCATTTTTAACAGTTTAACAATCACAGGAAAATACCAAGCAATTGGTATGCGCATAATATGTCGAGGACGTACGACCCAATCAAACAGAAAAGTAAATGTGCACTACCGAAGGGTCGAACAGCGTGAACCGTAGATGCATCTATTTAGCTGCCGAGGAGAACGACCCGCTCCCATGAGAGTAGTGGAAGAAATCACCCCGCTCGTGGAATATAATTGCGAAGCGGTTTCAAATAAAACATAACACATTCTCCTCAATTCAGTTTTTCAAATTAATGATTTACTTGAAACCTTTAAATTCTTAAGATATTGATATAAACTTTCACTCAATGATGATAGCGCATATAAGTCAATTAACAATGTTCACAACGCATGGTGTAAGCCTAAACTACCCGGACATAGCAAGAATATTCACTACGCACGGACCCTCGTCACCTAGTACGTGCGTTGTCCCCCAAATTTTTTCACATGATCAATTATTTCACCTAGGGGGAAGGTTCCCTCTTACGACGTTAGAAAGGAGACTTACCTCGTATCAAGACTACTTCCCGATTCAAGAATGCGCTCAAACCTCCAAATGTGACGCCCAACAACTCGAAACTAGCCAAAGATTACATAAACTAATCGATCTATGCTCAAAAGTTCATAATTCCACCATTTAAGTGTTTACCCAAGCCAATTTGCAAGATTCCTAAAATTTATCCCTGGGCCCACTTGCCCGGATTTCGGAAATTATTAAAGAAAGTTGTTACCCATAACCTAAGGATCATTAATATATGATTTTTACTAGATTCCTTAAAAAATTTCGTGCTTAAATCCCATTTTTATCAAAACACCAGGTTTTACCCTAAACCCATAATTTTCACTAATCTTTATGTTTTGATCTACCCAAAAATCAAGTATTAAACTCACAACAAATAGGAATAGCTAACCTCTCAAATGCTAAGTTGAAATCCCCTCTTTGGAAGCTCCTAATAGCCCAAGTATATGATAAATGACCCCAAATAAGCGTAAGTCCAGTTTTTAAAACACCTCACTGCCTCCAGCCATTTTCGCACCTGCGGCGCATGGACCGCACCTTGGGTCTCGCTTTTGCGGGCAATAGTCTGCATCTGTAGAAGGAGGAAGGTTGGCAGGGCAGTACACCTGCAGAGTTGTGCCCGCACCTGCGGACTGCACCTGCGAAAGAGGGGGCAGCATCTGCGGATCCTGGCATCCGCTCAAAGAGTGCACCTTCGAGGCTTCGACCGCTTCTGCGGTCTCGCACCTGCGGCTGTTCAACTGCAGGTGCGGTCGCACCAGAACTGGTGCACCAGCAGCTCACTTGAGCTAGGACTCGCCTCCCGCGACGTCTGAATGACATCCGGGGCCCCTGAGGCCCTGTTCGAAGATACTAACAAGTTCTAAATCATAAAACAGACTCGCTCAAACCTTAGGAACTCCCGAAACAACATTGAAACTAACAATCATACCCCAAAACCAACTAAATTCAACTTATGAACTTAAAGTTCTTAGATTCACTTACAACGCGTCGAAACATACTTATACTACTCGAAACGACACCAAATTTTGCGAGCAAGTCATAAATGACACTACGGAACTATTCCCGGTCTCGGAATTCTGTCTGGACCTCGATATCCTCAAAACATGTTCCAAACCTCAATTATAAAACTTCAAGAATCTTATTTCACTATTTTGCACCGAAACGCCCCTGGGTCATCCAAAACCCGTTCCGAACATATGCCCAAGTTCAAAATTATCATACGAACCTAATGGAACCTTCAAATCTCGATTTCGAGATTGTTTACTTAAAATGCCAACCTTAAGGAACGAAGTGTTCCAATTCCAACCTAAACTCTTCCAAATCCCGAACAAACCATCCCCCTAAGTCGTAAACCAGTAAAAGCAAGTACGGATAGTCTTATTTAGGAGCACGGGGTTCTAGAAAGCAAAATGACCGATCGGGTCGTTACATTCTCCACCTCTTAAACAAATTTTCATCCTCGAACAAGTCTAGAACCATACCTGGAGTGATTAACACGTGTGGATATCTGCTCCGCATGTCCTCCTCGGGCTGCCCAAGTTGCCTCCTCGGCTGGTTGGCGCCTCCACCGGACCTTCAATGCGGAAACCCTCTTAGACCTCAACTAGAGCTCCTGCCTATCAATAATAACAGTTGGTTCCTCCTTGTAGCCCAACCTCTTCTCTAGCTGAATGGTACTGAAGTCTAACACATGAGACAAGTCGGCGTGGTACCTCCGGAGCATAGATACGTGAAAAACTTGATGAACGCCTGATAGGCTAGGAGGTAGAGAAAGCTCATAAGCAACCACCCTATCTCGCCTCAACACCTCAAACAAACCAATAACCTTGGGCTCAACTTTCCCTTCTTCCCGAACCTCATAATAACCTTCATCGGCAAGACATTCAAGAAAGCCCTCTCGCCGACCATGAGTGATATATCCCGCCCCTTCTGATCTGCGCAAATCATCTCGCTGGACTATGCTGTGTGAAGCCTCTCCTGAATCAACTTTACCTTTTCTAAGGCATCTTTTACCAAGTTAGTACCATATAGCTTAGCCTCGCCAGGATCAAACCTCCCGATGGGAGAATGGCATCGCCGACCATATAAAGCATCAAATAGGGCCATCTCAATGCTGGACTGATAGTTGTTGTTGTATGCAAACTCAGCCAAGGGCAAAACCTGATCCCACTGCCCTCCAAAGTCAATCACACATGCCATGAGCATGTCCTCCAATATTTGAATTTCCCGCTCCGACTGCCCATCGGTTTGAGGATGAAATGATGTGTTGAGCTCTACACGGGTGCCGAACTCACTCTGTATGGCTCTCCAGAAATGCAAGGTGAACTGAGGACCTCTATCTGATATGATGTACACAGGCACACCATGCAACCGGCTACTCCCGAATGTAGATCTGAGCCAACCTCTTTGAAGTATAAGTAGTGGCCACTGGAATGAAGTGTGCAGACTTGGTCAACCTGTCGAGAATAACTCAAACCGCATCTAACTTCCGCAAGGTCCGCGCCAACCCAACTACAAAGTCCATGGTGATGCGCTCCTATTTCCAGTCAGGTGTACATCTGCTGGAGTAGGCCTCCTAGCCTTTGGTGCTCATACTTAACCTGTTGGCAATTTAGATATCTAGACACATACTCCACTATGTCTTTCTTCATCCACCGCCACCAGTAGTGCTGCCTTAGATCACAATACATCTTCGTAGCACCTGGATGAATAGAATACTGTGAACTGTGTGCCTCCTCTAGAATACTCTCCCTCAGACCATCAACATTAGGAACACATAAGAGACCCTGAATTCGCAGAACACCATCCTCGCCAATAGAAACCTCGTTGGCACCACCATTTAGTGTCGTCTCTTTGAGAACTGCCAAGTGCGGATCATTGAACTGTCGAGCCTTAATCTTCCCCACTTGAGCAACAACACACGCAAGAACTCGGCTGGGATCTCAAATGTCCAGCCTCACTAGTCTGTTAGCTAAGGACTGAATGTCCAAGGCTAGTGTCCTCTCCTCCACTGAGATGAATGCGAAGCTACCCATACTCTCCGCCTTCCTGCTTAAGGCATCTGCAACCACATTTGCGTTTCTGGGGTGATAAAGAATGGTGATGTCATAATCCTTCAGTAACTCAAGCCACCTACGCTGCCTCAAATTAAGGTCCCTTTGCTTGAACATGCTCTGCAAGCTACAGTGTTTTGTATAAACCTCGCAGGACAGTCCATACAAGTAATGCCTCCAAATCTTAAGAGCATGAACAATCGCTGCCAACTCCAAATCATGCACGGGGTAGTTCTTCTCATGAATCTTCAACTAACGTGAAGCATATGAAATAACTTATCCCTCCTACACATCCTAAGCCAACGCATGAAGTGTCACAATAAACTGTATACATCTCTGAGCTAGAAGGCAACACTAGAACTGGTGTTGTGGTCAAAGATGACTAGAGCTTCTGAAAGCTTGCCTCGCACTCATCGGACCATCGGAACGGGGCAACCTTCTGGGTCAATCTAGTAAGAGGGGATGCAATGGATGAAAAACCCTCAACAAATCGACGATAATAACTTGCCAATCCCAAGAAACTCTTGATCTCGGTTGCTAAAGTAAGGCGTGGCCAACTCTGAACTGCCTCAATATTCTTAGGGTCCACCTTGATACCCTCTCCGAACACCACATGTCCCAAGAATTCTACCGAATCTAACCAAAATTCACACTTGAAGAACTTAGCATACAACTTTTGTTCCCGCAAGGTCTGGAGCACTACCCTCAAATGCTGCTCGTGCTCCCCCAGGATACGTGAGTAGATCAAGACGTCATCAATGAAGACAATGACAAAGGAATCAATATAAGGCTTGAACACCCTGTTCATCAAATCAATAAACATTGTTGGGGAGTTATTCAAGCCAAAGGACATCACCAGGAACTCATAATGACCATATCTAGTACGGAAGGCAGTCTTCGGAACATCTGAGTCCCGAATCCTTAGTTGATGATACCCCGATCGCAAGTTAGTCTTAGAAAACACCATAGGACCCTACAACTGGTCAAACAAATCATCGATGCGCGGCAACGAGTACTTGTTTTTTATGGTAACTTTGTTCAACTGGCAGTAGTCAATACAAATCCGCATAGCCTTATCCTTCTTCTTCACAAATGACACTGGAGCACTCCAAGACAATACACTCGGTCTGATAAACCCCTTAGATAGCAACTCCACAAGTTGTTCTTTCAATTATCTCAATTCTTTCAGAGCCATACGATATGGTGGAATGGATATAAGCTGGGTGCCTGGAGCCAAGTTAGTACAAAAATCGATATCACGCTCTGGCGGCATGACTGGGAGGTCAGAAGTAAACACATCAGTGAAATCTCGAACTACTGGCACTGAATCAATCGTCGGAGACTTTGCGGTGGTGTCCCGAACATAAGCGAGATAATCCAAACAACCCTTCTTGACCATAAGGCGAGATTTCAGAAAAGAAATAACCCTACTAGCTGCACTAACTAAGGAACCTCTCCACTCCAATCTCGGCAACTCAGGCATGGCTAATGTAACAGTCTTGACATGGCAATCTAAGATGGCGTGATAAGGAGATAACCAGTCCATGCCCAGGATGATCTCAAAGTCGGTCATATCAAGCAACAAAAGGTCTACCTTGGTCTTGAACCCACAGAATGCGACCACACAAGATCGATAAGTCTGGTCCACAACCATAGAATCGCCCACCGGAGTGGAAACATAAACAGGAGTACCCTAAAGACTCAAGAGGAACATATAGGAAACGAACAAACAGAGATGATACATATGAATAGGTAGACCCTGATCAAATAATACTGATGCCTCCCTACAGCAGACAAAGATAATACCTATGATAAGGGCGTCTGAGGCCAATGCATCTGGCCTGGCCGGAAAAGCGTAGAATCTGGCTGGAGTACTAGCTGGCTGGCCTCCACCCGGCTGAATAGAAGCTGGCTGAGCTCCCTTTGTCTTGCCTCCACCTCTATGACGACCCCTACCCACCTGCCCTCCACCTCTGGATGGCCGGACTACTGGTGCTGAAATCATAAGCTGATGGCCCTGTTGCACTGCCTTTCCCCGAAGCCTAGGGAAAAACCTCTTCATGTGACCTTGATCCACACACTCGTAACACCCTCTCGGTATCATAGACTGCTGCCCTGAATACTGGCTCTGGTGGCCAGAATACCGACCAGAGGAACCCTGAATGGATGGGGATGGTATGAACACTCTGGCATGGCACTGAAATAGGCGCTAGAAGAAATCTAATGACCAGAATAACCGCTGGAGCAACCTTGAATAGCTGGTGGTCGAAAAGAACTCTCCGGCTTCGCGCTGAAATAGGGTCTTGCTGGAGCACCTCGAGGAGGTGGTGGTGGTGCTGAATATGGGGGCCTGCTAGCGTGGCCCCTTCCAAACTGACCTCTGCCCCTTACCGGAGCACCTCTAAAATCTCCAAAAAATCGAGCTCTCTTATCCTACTGCCCCTGCTCTCTACCCCTTAGAAGATAGCCCTCAATCCTACGGGCGATCTCTACTACAAGCTGATAAGGAGTCCCCATCTCCACCTCTCGGGCCATGTTAGCCCTAATACCAGAGTGAAACCCTGCTAAAAATCTCCGCATACTATATACTTCAGTAGGAAGTATCATAAGTGCGTGACGAGACAACTCAGGAAACCTCGCCTCGTAGTCGGTCACTGGCATCTGACCCTGCTAAATATGCTCGAACTGGTACAACAGCTCTTCCCTCTCATAGGGCATGATATGCATGTCCAGGAATAACTGAGTGAAATGCTCCCAGGTGATGGGAGGAGAATCCGCTGGCCTGCCAAGAACATAAGACTGCCACCATCTACGGGCCCTGCCCTCTAGCTGGAGAGTGGTGAAGTCAGCCCCATGAGACTCCAGTATCCTCATGTTGTGCAGTCTGTCCCTGCACCTATCAATAAAATCCTAAGCATCCTCATGATGCTCACCCCCGAAGATAAGAGGGTGAAGTCTAGTCCATCTGTCCAATAACTTCTGCGGATCGTAGTCCACAACTGGTTCGAGCTTAGGTGCTACTGCTGCAACTGGCTTGTCCTCTCCTGCAGGTAGGGTACCCGGAGTCCAATAAACTATAGCTGCATGCCCTAGGGCCTAGGCAGTAGAGGTTTGTGCTCCCCCTCTCGCCTGAGATGTGGCTGGGTCCGCCGGAAATAAACTAGCATGGGTTATAGTGTCTATGAACCGCATCATGCGGCCCATGACCTCTTGAAAGCCTGGCGCTGTCATGAAATCCACAAGGGCAGGATCTGCTGCTGGTACCTCACCCTGCTCCTCAATGATAGGGTCATATGTTGGTGGCGCAACTGGGGCAGCTCTAGGACGCCCCCGTCCCCTACCTCGAGTCGCTTCCCTCCCTCGGCCTCTGCCTCGACCTCTAGCAATGGAGGGAGCGGCCCGCCCGGGTCTGGAACGTCGGTTGTGCGCATCCTTACCATCCGTGAGAGAATAGAAGAGTGATATTTAACATACTATCAACTGCAGAACAAAAGATGAATAAAGAGAGATTTCCTAACACCCTATAGCCTCCCAAAGATAAATACAGACGTCTCCGTACCGATCCGCAAGACTTTATTGGGTTTTCCCATTACTTGTGAGACCTACGTGAACCTAGAGCTATGATACCATGTTGTCGCTAACCAAATCTTAATCTAGGTCGGGATGGTGCCAAACGCCGATGTTAGGCGAACCAACACAACTAGTCTAGTGAGTTCCATTTAATTTTATAAAATTTTATTAAAAATACTCGAGTTTTTGTCACAAGCATGAGAAAATGACAAATGTCAAAGTCAAATTACTTGCAATGATCAATACGTTAAATTTAAATGGTTACATTTCCAAAAGAATAGTCTACCAACGTGTTTTCCAGGAACTAGTGTCACAAGTATACATGCATCTAGTATAAGGAAGGAATCAAAAGAACACGTCTATCCTACTGTATGATAGGATATAGACAGAATAAAAAAAGGGAAAGACTCCAATGTGCTGTTGAACGGCATCAATAGAAGCAGCTAATCGTGGAATCTATGATCTCGTGAAGTCAAGAATGAGCTCCGGTCTGATAACCAGATGCATTTGCCTCAGAACCTGTACAATTAAGTACAGAAGCGTAGCATGAGTACATAAACATTATGTACCCAGTAAGTATCCAGTCTAATCTCGAAGAAGTAGTGATGAGAGGTCGACTTGACACTTACTAGGCCAAAACAATTTATCTAAATATAAGGCTAAGCATGGGTATCAAATATGAATAACAATAAGAACAAGAAATGACAATTCTTTTCACAGGTATTTTTTTGTGTCAATTCCTATCAAACAGATTACTTATTTATTCTTCAAGATACTTTTTAACGGTTTAACAATCATAGGAAAATACCAAGCAATTAGCATGCGCATAATATGTCGAGGACGTACAGCCCGATCTAAAACAAAAGTAAATGTGCACTGCCGAAGGGTCGAACGACGCGAACCATAGATGCATCTATTAACCTGCCAATGCGAACGGCCCGCTCCCATGAGAGTAGTGGAAGAAATCACCCCGCTCACGGAATATAATTGCGAAGCTGTTTCACATAAAACATGAGACATTCTCCTCAATTCATTTTTTCAAATTAATGATTTACTTGAAACCTTTAAATTCTTAAGATATTGATATAAAATTTCACTCAATGATGACAGCGCATATAAATCAATTAAAAATGTTCACAAGGCATGGTGTAAGCCTAAACTACCCGGACATAGCAAGAATAGTCACTACGCAAGGACCCTCGTCACCTAGTACGTACGTAGTCCCCCACAATTTTTCACATGATCAATTATTTCACCTAGGGGGAAGGTTTCCTCTTACGAGGTTATAAGCTAGCCAAACATTACATAAACTAGTCAATCCATGCTCAAATTTCATAATTCCACCATTTAAGTGATTACCCAAGCCAATTTGCAAGATTCCTAAAATTCACCCCCAGGCCCACATGCTCGGATTTCGGAAATTCTTAAAGAAAGTTGTTACCCGTAACCTAAGGATCAATAATATATTATTTTTACTAGATTCCATAATAAATTTCGTGGTTAAATCCCATTTTTATCAAAACCCTAGGTTTTACCCTAAACCCAAAGTTTTCACTAATTTGTATATTTTAATCTACCCAAAAATCAAGCACTAAACTCACAACAAGTAGGAATAACTTACCTCTCAAATGCTAAATTGAAATCGCCTCTTTGGAAGCTCCTAAGTCGCCCAAGGATATGATAAATGACCCCAAATAAGCCTAAGTCCCATTTTTAAAACACCTTACTGCCTCCAGTCATTTTCGCACCTGCGGTCTCGCTTCTGCGGGCCATAGTCCGCATCTGCGGAAGGAGGAAGGCTAGTAGGGCATTGCACCTGCGAAGCTGTGCCCTCACCTACGGATCGTACCTGCGAAAGAGGGGGCCGCATCTGCAGATCCTGGCATTCGCTTAAAGGGCGCACCTGTGAGGCTTCGACCGCTTCTGCGGTCTTGCACCTACGGCTGGCCAACCGCAGGTGCGGTCACACTAGAACTGGTGCACCAGCAGCTCACTTGAGCTAGGACTCGCCTTGCACGACGTCCGAATGACATTCGGGGCCCCCGAGGCCCCGTTAGAATATACTAACAAGTTCTAAATCATAAAACGGACTCGCTAGAACCTTCGTAATGCCCGAAACAACATTAAATTTAAAAATCATAACCCAAAACCAACTAAATTCAACTTATGAACTTTAAGTTCTTAGATTCACTTCCAACACGTTGAAACATACTTATACTACTCGAAACGACACCAAATTTTGTGACCAAGTCATAATGACACTACAGAACTATTCACAGTCTCGGAATTCCATTTGGACCTCGATATCCTCAAAAAATGTTCCAAACCTCAATTATAAAAACTTCAAGAATCTCATTTCACTTTTGGCGCCGAAATGCCCCCAGGTCATCCAAAACCCGTTCCGAACATATGCCCAAGTCGGAAATCATCATACGCACCTATTGGAATCTTCAAATACCGATTCTGAGTTTGTTTACTAAAAATATTGACCGAAGTCATACTTGGCCTTTACGGCCAACCTTAAGGAACGAAGTGTTCCAATTCCAACCCAAACTCTTCCAAATCCCGAACAAATCATCCCCGCAAGTTGTAAACCAGTAAAAGCAAGTACGAATGGCCTTATTTAGGAGCACATGGTTCTAGAAAGGAAAACGACCGGTCGTGTCGTTACGTAAAATAAAATCAACTAGGGAGTGGAGACCCTACGTTGGAAAATCGACTAGGGAGTGGAGAGCCTATGTCTAAAATAAAATAAACTAGGGAGTGGAAACCTTATGTTGGAAAAGAGACTAGGGAGTGGAGAACATATGTCTAAAATATATTCAACTAGGGAGTGGAGACCCTATGTTGGAAAAGAGACTAGGGAGTTGAGACCCTATGTCTAAAATAAAATCAACTAGGGAGTGGAGACCCTATGTTGAAAAAGCGAATAGGGAGTGGTTTCCCTATGTCTAAAATAAAATCAACTAGGGAATGGACACCCTATGTTGGAAAAGCGACTAGGGAGCAGAGACCCTATGTCTGAAATAAAATCAACTAGGGGGTAGAAACCCGATGTTGGAAAAAATATTAGCGAGTGGATACATTATATCTTAAATAAAATCAACTAGGGAATGGAGACCCTATGTTGGAATAGCGACTATGGAGTGGAGACCTTATGTTGGAAAAGAGGTTAGGGAGTGGAGACCCTATGTATAAAATAAAATCAACTAGGGAGTGGAGACCCTATTTTAAAAATAAAATCAACTAGGGAATAGAGATCCTATGGTTGAAAAGCGACTAGGGAGTGGAGACCCTATGTCTAAAAAAAATCAACTAGGGAGTGGAGACCCTATGTTGGATGCGACAAGCGAATTGACACCCTATGTCTAAAATAAAATCAACTAGGGAGTGGAGACCCTATGTTGGAAAATGCAGCTAAGGATTGGAGACCCTACGCTACCTTGATTTTGAATTTTCTTTCTTTTCTTTATTTTCATTTTAATCATTTTTTTATTAAGAGAGTGAATAAAATGAGGGAAAGAAATTGGAGAAGACTTCATTTTGGAGTTGTTGTTGCTGCAGAGCTATTTTAATCTAAGAGCGGTTTTTGTTTTGGTTGAACCTGCTTTTTGCAAAATTTCTTTGGATTGCACTTGTTTCCTTTTTTTTATTCAAATAAATAGCAATTTTTCAGTTAGAAATGGTGGTTGGTTTTGTGGCCTTGATAGTTTTAGTCACTTGATCTCGTCCTGGCTCATTTAGTGATACTTTCAACTACAACTGATTGTTTCCTAAAGACCGATTTCATTTTTGGCCCCGGAGAACCTTTGGATTTTCCAAACCTTTCCATAATTGTCAGTCACGTGGTACGTAACCTTTTTCGACTTTATTTTTCCTTTGTAGGCCTTTGACTTCTTTTTTTTTTCAATTTTACTTCGGAGGATTGGGGAATCTTTGGATCTTCAAACATTTCCAAGATGGTTAGCCTCTTGGGGCTTGACCTTTCTCAACTTTATAATGCCTTTGTGGAATTTCACTTTGGACTTATTTCTTCCAAAGCTTTCAGTTTCAGTTTCAGATCATTGGGGAAAATTTGACTTTTCACACTTTTCCATGACGGTTAGTCGCGCGGGACTTAACCCTTTCAACTTCAGTTTGCCCTTGTAAGCACTTCCTTTTTATTTCCTTCTTACAATGTTTTCAATTGTAAAGCATCGGCCAATCATGGCTAGTCGGGGTTTATTCAATAACCTTGCCAAGGCTGGGCACCTTTTGAATATATCAGCTTGCTTCAAACGGGAATCCTATAGACCGACTTTGTCGTCTTTTGTTTGCCTTATTTTGGAACAAAGATGGAACGAAAGGGATTAAAAGAAAAACAAACAATGGAATGGATAATGAATTTAGACAAAAGCTATCCCTTTCGGGGGAAAGGAAAGAAGGACTTATCTAGAGTACATACGGCTTTCATGAACTTAACATGTCTTTTGGACTGGATGCCTGATCTGTGTGAACAATTCGACTCTCAGAAATTCATCACAACTTTGATTCAAAACCGAGAAACCTTGCCTAGGACCGTATTGATGCGAATGGCGGTGAGGAGCCTATTTTCGATCAGTGGCGCCCTTTACGGGTTTTCACCAGCTGACCTCTCTCATTTCGCTTCTCATTGTCGTCTTATAGTGCTCTTTGCGAGTTTTCACTAACACGACTCTCTCATTTTGAATTTCTCTACTCATAATCACCTTATGGTGCCCGTGAGGGTTTTTACCAATAAGACTCTCTCGTTTGAATTTCTCTACTCACCATCGCCTCGGTGCCCATGAAGTTTTTTACCAATAAGAATCTCTCACTTCATTTCTCTCATTTTGGTCGTCTCAGATCCAAGTGTACCCTCCAATTTGAACATATTTGTCGATTAGTCAAAGGAACTATAAAAGGATTTGGGTAAAAATAATTTGCATTGGATTACAACTTCGGAGCCATTTAGGCGAAAACATCGCCGAACGATTATAACATCTGCCCCAGTTTCACTGTGGGGGGAATTTTGATTTTTGTTTTGGTCTGAATGAACCCCAGAGAGAGGCTGCATACGTATCTTTTAGAAATCAAGTCGAACGTAGTTCAAGCACCTTTTTTATATTCTTTTGTTTTTCTTCTGTTTTGTTTGAATTTCTCTTTCGTTTCCCTTTTCTTTTTCCTTCCCTTCTTTTATTTTCAATTTGTTTTTGTCATTTTTTTCTGTTTTGTTGTTTTTTTTTCATTTTTTTTTCATTTTTTTTTTAATATACACATTCAGGCTCCTAAGAGGGAAATCAAAGGAAGGTAACTGACTCAAAGGGTTGGAAAAAGGGCACTGGTGTTTGGGTAGCGAGAATGAAAGCCTTTTTCATCCCAACCGGAGAACATTAATGTTGTATAGTGGACCAAACCTAGTATTGTTTGACTGCACCTGCATTAAAGTTGTTTTAGGGACATTTCCTTTGATGTTCCCAAGTACAACGCTCTCTTTTGGCAGTACTCTCGTTAGCATGTATGGATCTTTCCAATCTGGAGCCAACTTTCCTTTAGCTGATGTGATTCTTTGTTTTATTTACTTAAACCTATCTTCATTGCATTCTGATTCTTGATTCATTATTTGGAATTCTGATAGCGTTTTAGGATCTGGACATGAAGTCTACAAGCATGTCATGTTATTGAAGGCTGCATTTAACAGAACTGAAAAGAGTATAAGAAAAGTGACAAGATTAAGAAAAGAGACATTCTTGGACAATGATATATTAATTTCATTTGATTTTTTTTTTGATTGATTATTTAGTAAGACAATAATGTAAAACATCTGGATCACACCCTGAGATAATCCGGACGCAAAGTATAGCTAGACTGGCTACCGAGACTCCCGTCTGATGGGGAACTTTCAGGCTTGGCGACCACTTTTGGCTTTTCTTCACTCTCGGCAATGGCTGCAATGGCCTTTAGTGCTGTATCAAGTTCCTCATTATTAGATATATTTCCAACGATTGGCCCAGTGTTGTGAGAAGACAACGGATTGTTCATCACATCAGGAGCTTCTTCCGCCCGAAAAATGATTCTTTCAGCTTCAATCAAGTCTTCAACTGCCTCTTTAGGGTCCAACAGTCCTCCGTACTGTATCTCACTACTCCAAAGTCGTATTCACATCTAGCATCAGCTCGGTGTGAAGTAGACTCGAGGTTCGGCCAGTTCGAGGCCACTGACTGCAGCGGGCCTAGATTGATTAGCTTTTGAAACAAACTTGAATATGATTCACCAATAGGGGTGAACAGATTCCTTCTGGGGGCTCTCTTGGGCAAGGATTGTATTAGGGAACATTTAGTGGGGGATTATATGGAGCTTGGTAGGGACGGGCATTGATGTGCCGGAGAATTTCGGCACATTTAATATCAATTGCTTAGATTTTATCTCGTTTTAAATACAATTGTCTTTTATACTTATGTAATTTGATGTTTTGCAGTGCATGAAGCTTGAGGAACCAAAAACATGGAAATGGAATAACAAAACCGAAGAAAGACAAGAATGGGCAAAATGCGACCGCATAGTTGAAAATGCGGACTGCAAATCCAACATGCAGACCCCATAATGCCCAAGTGAACCGCAGAGTCCAACACTCAGTGTGGCCAAATCCAAGTGAAGAAATGCGGTCCATTATGCGACCGCATAACAGGTTTGTGAGCCGTATAATGGATCACAAACCTCCTATAGAAGTGGCTGAGAGCATAAATGCGATGACACTATGCAGCCGCATATCAACAATACGGACCACATAACTGGAATGCGGTGACTTCCTGGAACTAGGTTTTTGAAGATGCGGTGAGATTGAAGAGAATGCCGACCGCATATCTGTTATGCGTCAGAAATGCTACCTGGAGGGGCATTTTTGTCCCAAATTGGCCCCGAGTTTTAGCCACTATAAATAGATTTATTGGGGTTTTGTGGGGGCATCTTGTCTGGAAAAAGAGCTACAATCCAAACTTTGAATAGTCCCATATTTTGGAAGTTTTCAAGTGAAGAATCTTTCACTTTTGTAAGCATTTATGACATTTAATATTCCTTTGCTTTTGTATTTTAGCATGTGTGGCTAGTTTTAAATACTAAGGTTATGGACCCTAGATGGGTGTAATGTCGATGGGTGTTTAACATTGAATATATATATAATGGTTGGTTGATATTTATTTACTTCTCATTCTTCATTTTAGTGGTTGCAAACATTAGCAAGCGTCGTTATATTCTTTCTCTACTTGGAAAAGTGAGTTAGGGTTTGGTAGGAGTAAATATCAATGACTCAAGGTTTTAAACCTTTTTTTAATGGAATCGCTTAGGAATAAGTGTATTTTATTTGGAATGAATTGATTAGTCTTAATTGCAACTCTTTTATATTGGAAAAATCATAAAGAGAAATACTGCCCAACTATTGGAAAATATTGGGTAGTCATTTAGAAATCATTTACATATCAAAAGGACCTTCCATTAGAAATATATCATATTAACACCGGTAGCATTAAATTTCATTCAAGGGGACACAACCTTGGTCTAGATAATCAAATTAATTACAACCTATTTTAATCATCCATGTTATTAAGTTAAAATTGAATCTACTACAATACTTTGGTTACTGTAACGGAATAGAAATATGTTTAAGTTAAGATTCACACTACTCAAGTAAACTTTTCACGCCTATTCCCTGTTGGATTCGACCCCAACCTCGTTGGGTTACTATATTTGACATCGATCGCTTTACACTATTTTAATCTGTAATTTGAGAGTATCAAATTTTGGCGCCGTTGCCGGGGAATACGATTTTGAAATTACTAACTAGTGTGCACTTTACTTTACATCTTTTCTATTACATCACATTTTGCTTGTTTGGCTTGGTGTGATAGGTTAGGATGGCCGAGTATGAGGAAGATGAGAATCCCTTTGCGGACATTGAGGAATATCTTGATGATACCAACGCTATCCTTCCTCCACGGGTGGAAGCTGCTACATTCAAAGTAGAACATGGGTTAATCCTAATGCTTAAAGCGGAAGGATTATTCAGAAACTGTACCGATGATGATCCAACGCAACACCTTAGGAACTTCTTGGGTGTATGCTCCATGCATAAGAAGAACAATGTAACAGACGACGCTTTGAGATTGCGAGTATTCAAATACTCATTGACTGGAGAAGCGAGAAAGTGGATTAAAAATCTACCTCCTCAATCCCTAACTTCTTGGCCTAAGCTTGTCCGTGCCTTCTTGTCCAAGTGGTTTCCTCAGACCAAGAAGTATGAACTTAGAGATAAAATTTTCTTCTTCAAACAAATACCAGGAGAACACTTACATGCAGCGTGGGACCGATTCAAGTTGTACTTAGTAAGGTCATCGAACCATGGTTTTCCGAATGGCGTTCTTATGGAGAAGTTCTACATGGGTTTGGATCCACTGTCTCAGTCCATAGCAAAAAATGGAGCAGCCGGATCTTTCATGGACAAATCATTCACTCGGATTACACAAATTCTGGATAAAATGGCCAAAAACAATCAAGCATGGCATTCCGAAGACGCTAGAGGTGGAATTTCTTATGGTACTCCTTCTCTTACCAATATGATCAAAGAAAATCAAGAGAGAGACCAATTTATTTCCGGTCTTGCCACCAACATTGATGTGTTGACAAAGATGTTCACGGAGAGCCAAAAAAAGAAAGTAAATGTTGTGGAAGACATGCATCTGACGGGAAATCAAGAGTTTGAAGAAGCCAACTATGTTCACAATTCTCAAGGAGGATATCGCCAACAAAATCAATGGAGGTGAAACTCGCAAGGGCAAGGCCAACAAAATTGGCGCAATGACCAAGGTGGTTCGAGTCAAGGTAATTGGAACAACAACAATAGAATTATGCCAACAGGAACTCCAACCCCTATGTTCCACCGAAGGGGCATTATTAAAAGGAGGGTCCTTCAAATGAATCCAAGTTAGAAGGGATGCTTGAAAAGATCTTGCAAAATCAAGAGAGAGGTGATGCTACAATGAAGAACATGTCCGAAACGTGGGGTCACATACCGCCTCTATACAAAAGCTTGAGATTCAAATGCGAGACTTGTCAAGAGAACAAAACCCTAAGCTAAAAGGTACTCTTCCAAGTGATACAATCATCAACCCAAAGGGGAATGTGAGCGGTTCATCTTCTCATTGCATGGCTATTACAACTAGAAGCAGTATGGTCCTTCAAGGTGAGAGTGAACAAGTAGTTGAGTTAGATGATCTTGAGCAAGAAGTTGAGGCAAAAGTCGAAGTGCCGGTTGTTGTTGAAAGTGAGAAGCCTTCCCAAGAGGTGAAAACCCAAAAAGCAAAGCATGAGGAGGTTAAGGAAAAGGTGAAGGAGACCCCAAAAGCTCCTCCACCGATTCCTCGACCTACTCCTCCATTCCCTCAAAGGCTTGCAGGGAGGGTAGATGATGGAAAGTTCGAGAAGTTCTATGATATTTTGAAGCAATTTTCAGTAAACATCCCTTTCTTCGAGGCTTTCCAAGAGATGTCGGGATTTGACAAATTTTTAAAAGACTTGATGACCAAGAAGAGATCCACCAAGAATGAAGTGGTGAACATGACTCACTAGGTTAGTGTCATTATTACCACAACCACCGTTGAGAAGAAGGAAGACCCAGGAGCATTCACCATTCCATGTACTATCGGATTGAGAGATTTTGCAAGGGCACTTTGTGAAGACCCATAAGTATGAGATTGCAAATGGCCGACCGTTCAATCAAGAAACCTGTGGGTAATGTTGATGATGTCTTAGTAAAATTGGGGAAGTTCCTCCTCCCGGCCGACTTTGTTATCCTTGATTGTGCGGTTGACAAGGAAATTCCTATCATATTGGGAAGACCATTCCTTTCCACGAGAAGAGCCTTGATGGATTCAGAATGAAATGAAATCAAATTCCGAGTGAATGATGAGGAAGTCACATTCCAGGCTAGTAAGGGATTAAAGTTTCCAAACGCATATGAAGGGATCTTGGTAATAGATGTTGTTGATGAGGTCGAGGATTCTAGTGACGTGATGATGGAGGAAGAGTGCCTTGGTGACGCCTTGGAGGAAATCTTCGTAAATTTTGATGGAGAGGACATGGAGGGGTATGTAGAAGCCATGAATGCATTAGAAGGACGTGAGTCCTACTCTTATGCACCGAAGAAGCTCTCTATTGACTTGGAGAAGAGCGCCACTCCTCCCGCAAAGCCAACCATCCTGGAGCCACCACAACTTGAGCTTAAGCCACTTCCATCACATTTGAGTTACAAATTATTTGGCTCTAATGATACTTTACTCGTAATCGTTTCCTCTTTATTGGATGATGTGCATGTAGGAAAATTGTTGAATGTCTTGCGAGAACACCAATAAGAAATTGGATGGAAAATAGCGGATATCCGAGGGATTCCTGCTGGAATTCGTGAGCATAAAATCTAATTGGAAGACGGGAGCAAGCCGAGTTTTGAACACCAAAGGAGGTTGAATCCATCGATGCAAGAGGTGGTCAAGAAAGAGATAATCAAGTGGTTAGATGTCGGGGTTGTCCACCCCATTGCGGATAGTCACTTCATGGTGGACGAAAGAATTCTCTTGGGGCACAAGATTTCAAAACGTGGCGTAGAGGTTGATCGAGCAAAAGTTGAAATCATCTCCAAACTTTCTCCACCAATATCAATAAAAGGTGTCCGAAGCTTTTTAGGGCATGCCACATTTTATCGGTGTTTTATCAAGGCCTTCTCCAAAACTGCAAATCCTATGTGCAAGCTCCTTAAAAAAGACGCCAAGTTTGTGTTTGATGAAAAGTGTCTTAAGGCATTCGAGGAGCTAAAGGAGAAGCTCACCACTACACCCATTATTGTAATACCGGATTGGTCTATTCCATTTGAACTCATGTGTGACGCCAATGGTGTAGTTATTGGAGCAATTCTTAGTCAACAGCATAAAAGGTTCTTCATCCCATTTATTATGCAAGCAAGACACTAATTGGGGCACAAGTGAACTATATTGTGACAGAGCAAGAGTTTCTTGCCATTGTATATGCTTTTGAAAAGTCCTGAGCTTATTTGTTGTGGTCTAGGGTGGTGGTGTATTCCGACCATGCCGCTCTTCGCTATCTCATGGCAAAGAAAGATGCCAAACCCAGGTTAATTCGGTGGGTCCTCCTCTTTCAAGAATTTGACTTTGAAGTCAAGGACCGTAAAGGCATAGAAAACCAAGTAGCGGATCATCTCTCTAGGCTTGAAGAAGACGGACGACCGAAGGAAAATCTTGACATCAATGATGCTTTCCCGGATGAGCATATTTTGGCATTGTCTTCTTCATCTACTCCTTGGTACGCCGATATTGCTAACTACATGGTTAGTGATCTTATTCCGGATGGACTGGAAGCTTACCAAAATAAAACGTTTTTGAGAGAGTGTCGGCAGTATTATTGGGAAAAACCGTTCTTATTCCGCATTTGTGCTAATAACATCATTAGGAGGTGCGTTCCAGAAGAAGAGATGATGCAAATTCTAAAGGCATTCCATGACTCACTGGTTGGGGGTCATCATGGGGGTAATCGAACGGCGACAAAGGTACTTGAATGTGGCTATTATTGGCTGTCGATTTATCAAGATGCAAATCAAATGGTCAAGGCTTGTGACCAATGTCAGATGCAGGGATCGATCTCTAAGAGGCATGAAATGCCAATGCACTTTGTGATGGAGGTCGAGATCTTTGATGTGTGAGGATTGATTTTATGGGCCCCTTTGTAAGCTCATGTGGTATAAAATACATCCTGGTGGTTGTGGACTATGTGTCCAAGTGGGTTGAAGAAATTTCCCTACCAAATAATGAGGCAAGGTGTGTAACCGCATTCTTAAAGAAAAATACAGTCACGCGGTTTGGGACTCCTAGAGCCATTCTTAGTGATGGTGGGTCTCACTTCTGTAACAAGGATTTTACGGGGCTACTAGAGAAATATGGCATCAAGCGTAAGCTGGACACACCTTATCATCCCCAGTCAAGTGGCCAAGTTGAAGTTTCCAACCGGGAGATAAAGAATATTCTAGCAAAGACTGTTAATTCCAACAGGACCAACTGGTCAAAGAAGCTAGATGACACATTGTGGGCATATCGCATGGCGTACAAAACCCCTATTAGCACTTCACCTTACCGGTTATTCTTTGAAAAGGCTTGTCATCTACCCGTAGAATTGGAGCACAAAGCCACGTGGGCTTTAAAAAGGTTGAACCTAGACTGGGCTGAAGTTGTAAATTTGAGGTTAACACAACTCAATGAAATAGAGGAATTCCGTTTCCATGCATATGAAAGTGTAGCTATGTACAAGGAAAGGATGAAGTCCGTCCACGACAAAAAGATCTTGAAAAGGGAGTTCAAGTCGGGTGACTTGGTTTTGCTTTTCAACTCAAGGCTCAAATTGTTTCCAGACAAGCTAAAATCAAAGTGGTCCGGACCATTCAAGGTGGTGGATGTATCCCCTTTTGGATCTGTGGAATTAGAATCTGAGGATGGGCTCCGAACCTTCAAAGTAAATAGCCAGCGATTCAAGCAGTACTTGGGAACAGATGGAGAAAAACACTTGGTAGAACAGTTGGCCCTCAAAGATAGTCCATGCCCGACCAATGAGTAAGCCCGAAGAGAGGCCAACTTCGTCGTGTCGCGACGTTAAATCAAGAGCTTCATGGGAGGCAACCCATGTGTGGTAACATTTTTTTTATTATTAGTTTATCCTTTAAATTTAATTTTCTTAGATGGATTAAGTTGAGTAATTTAAAGTGTGTGCTAGAGTGCAGGTGATTCAAAAAGGTCATAAAACAGGGTAAAATTGCGAGTAAAAGGGAAGAAGAGTCACCATGGGACGTTTTCTACAAATATGCGGTCACATTTTGACTGTGCGGACCGCATAGTGGTCGCAAACCTGGGCAGTGTGTTTAGCAAAATTTTATGGCAAAAATGCGGTGAGGATGTGAACTTTGCGGTCCGCATACTAGTTATGTGATCGCATACTTGAACCGCATTGATAAATCGAATCACCCGAGTTGATATCACCGCTTAACACTTATGCGGTCGCATAATGTGTTATGCGGTGAACTTACCTATCGCATTTTATAGGTAAGTTTATCCCTACCCTCTTCGCAATTACACCATATTGCTTAGACTGTAGCTCGTTTTAAATGCAATTGTCTTTTATACTTATGTAATTTTGATGTTTTGCAGTGCATGAAGCTTGAGGACCCAAAAACATGGAAATGGAATCAAAAAGCCGAAGAAAGACAACAATGGGAAAAATGCGACCGCATAGTTTAAAACGTGGACGGAAAATCCAACATGCGGACCGCATAATGCCAAGGTGAACCGCAGAGTGCAAGAGTCAGTGTGGCCAAATCCAAGTGAAGAAACGCGATCCATTATGCGACCGCATAACAGGTTTGCGGGACGCATAATGGATCTCAAACCTCCTATAGAAGTAGTTGATAGCATAAATGCGATGACACTATGCGGACGCACATCAACAATGCGGACCGCATAACTGGAATGCGGTGACTTCCTGGAACTATAGTTTTGAAGCTGCAGTGAGATTGAAGAGAATGCCGACCGCATATCTATTATGCGACAGAAATGCGGTCGCATATTTGACCTGGAAGGCCTTTTTTTCCGAAATTGACCACGAGTTTTAGCCCACTATAAATAGATTTATTGGGGTTTTGTGGGGGCATCTTGTCTGGAAAAAGAGCTAGAATCCAAACTTTGAATAGTCCCATCTTTTGGAAGTTTTCAAGTGAAAAATCTTGCACTTTTGGAAGAATTTATGACATTTAATATTCCTTTGCTTTGTATTTTAGCATGTGTGGCTAGTTTTAAATACTAAGGTTGTGGACCCTAATGGGTGTAATGTCGATGGGTGTTTAACATTGAATATATGTATAATGGTTCGTTGATATTTATTATTTCTAATTCTTCATTTATTGTTACTGGTTGCAAATATTAGCAAGCGCCATTATATTCTTTCTCTACTTGGAAAAGTGAGTTATAGTTTGGTAGGAGTAAATATCAAAGACTCAAGGTTTAAACCTTGTTTAATGGAATCGCATAGGAATAAGTGTATTTTATTTGGCATGAATTGATTACTCTTAATTGCAACTCTTTTATAATTGGAAAAATCATAAAGAGAAATACTACCCAACTATTGGAAAATATCGGGTAGTCATTTAGAAATCATTTGCATATCAAAAGGACCTTCCATTAGAAATATATCATATTAACACCGGTAGCATTACATTTCATTGAAGGGGACACAACCTTGGTCCAGATAATCAAATTAGTTACAACCTATTTTAATCATCCTTGTTATTAAGTTAAAATTCAATCTACTACAATACTTTTGTTACTCTAACGGAATAGAAATACAAGTTAAGTTAAGATTCACACTACTCAAGTAAACTTTTCACGCCTATTCCCTGTGGGACTCGACCCCAACCTCGTTGGGTTACTATATTTTACATCGATCGCTTTACACTGTTTTAAGGTGTAATTTGAGCGTATCAGGCATTTCTGGGAGGTGGATCTCGATTTTGAGTATAATGTTGTGACCGCGTGTAAGGTTGCACATTCATCACAACAAAGGGAGGCAGTGCCACGACATAATCAGCATCTTGATGGGGATAATAGTGTTGTGGGACTTTAGGAAGCATGTATGATTGGTTGAATGACCTGCCAACCCCCCTCAAGCTAGAAGCCATCATGGATCCTCTTCTGTCATGTTTCTATTTATCAAACCCTCTGAACAATTTTGAAGAGCTTGTGATGTGGCCTTAAAAGCAACATGACTCAAGATTCGACCAGTTTTTAAACCATTTTCGACCATCTCCCCAATTTTGAAAGCCTCAGTGAACGACTTACCCATAGTAGACATAATGTTCTGAAAGTAGTCTGCCTATAGGACATGTAGGAATACCATAACCATTTCAGCTTCGTCCATTAGAGGCTTAACCCTAGCGGCTTTCTCGCGCCATTTGACAGCATATTCACAGAAGCTTTCTGTTGTTTTCATTTTCAAATTGGACTAAATGTATCTTTTGGGAGCGGTGTCCATATTATACAGGAATTGGCAGACAAAATCTCGAGAAAAATCGTCCCACGCGTGCCAATAAGTAATCTCTTGATCAATGTACCGTTTGAACGCAATTCCGGTGAGACTTTCTCCAAAATAGGCGATTAACAGCTCCTCTTTTACACCAACACTCCTCAGCTGGTTACAGTATCATTTCAAGTGAGCGATGTGGTCTCTGTGCCCATCGTGCTTTTCAAATTTTGGCATCTTGAAGCCAGCTGGCAAGTGGACATGGGGAAACATGCACAGGTCGGAGTATGAGACACTCTTTTGGAAACTCAGACCTTGCATGTTTTTCAAGCTTTGCTCCATGCTCTTCATCTTCAGATCCATTTCCTCTTATTTAGGATTCTTGACAACCTTTTTTTCCCAACCGAGAAGTCACATTGCGGAGGTTGAGTAAATGAGTATGGTGTCACATATGTTATTTATAGTTGAAACTTTCAAACCTGAAAGGTGAACGGTGGAGTGTGATGACCCGAAAGGTCATCTTACGCTTTAGAATTCTATTCTGCGCTTTTAAGCTTTAACACCTCATTTTATCCTTACTATATTTATATGCGCAGTCTGGGCGTCTTTCTTGAAAGCTGTTATGCTAAAATTGAGAAAAACAAGAATTTTTGCCTAAACTACATTTGAGTTGACTTTGGTCAACATTTTTAGCAAAAGGAACCAGATTCATATTTTGATGGTCCCGGTTGGTCTGTATCTTAATTTGGGACTTGGGCATATGCCCGGAATAAAAATTGGGAGTCCCTAGCTCGAGATATCAGACTTTGTAGAAATTTGAAAGTTTAAGGCTTAATGAATTTGAAATGTTTGACCAAAGTTTGAGTTTTGGATAACGAGTTCATTTTTTGGTTTCGGAAACCGTTATAGGTCCAATACCATTTATGACTTCTCATTGAAATTTGGTGAAAAACGGAGTTGGTTTGACGTGATTTGGATGTCTAGTTGTTAAAATAGAAGTTTCAAAGTTTTCTTGAAAATTTCATTTGAGTTGGTGTTCAATTCGTAATTCTAGGTGTTATTTTGGCGATTTGACCATGCGAGCAAGTCTGCATGATGTTTTTAGACTAGTGTACATAGTTAGTTTAGGGCCTCGAGGGCTCAGGTAAGTTTCTGATAGGCTATAGATGAATGAAACATAGAAAATCATAGTTGGTGCATCAGATCTGCTGATTTCGCATTTGCGAGATCTGGCTCGCAAATACGAGCCTCGCATTTGCAAAGAGACCATCGCATTTGCGAGCAGTGGGGCTGGGGTGGACCTTCGCAATTGCGTAGCTAAGAGTCACATTTGCGATCCTTGCATGTCCTCATTTGCAAACACTGGTTCGCATTTGTGATGACAGCAGCCCTAGGACATTTTTCGCATTTGCGAAGAATTATTCGATACCTGCAACTGACTAAAATGAGACTTAGACGGGACTTTTGATCATTCTTCAAATTTTCAAACCTAGATACACTAGAGGCAATTTTTCAAAGAATTTTTCTTCCCCAAATCATTGGTAAGTGATTCTAAACTAGTTTCTTTAGATCTTTCACTATTGTTCCTAAGATTTCAACCTAAAATCTAAAGTTTTCATGGTGGAATTGGGGGTTTTTGGGTAGAAACTAGGGATTTGGTAAATTGGGGATTTAGACCTCAAATTGAGGTTGGATTCCAAAATCAATTACATAACCGGGCTCGGGGGTGAATGGGTAATCGCGTTTTTTCCCGAATTTTGGGTTTGGACCAAGGGAGCATGGATTTTGACTTTTTCAATAATGACCTAAATTGAATTCTTTAGAATCATGGGTAGTTTCTAAGGCTTAAATTGAATCGTTTGGTTTGTAATTTGCTAGATTTTATTGGTTCGGAGGCTTGTGTGAAAGGAAAAGCCGTGGATTAGCTTTGAGTTAGGTCGTTGGAGCGAGGAAAGTGTCGTGGTTAACCTTGATTTGAGGTAATAAGACTCATTTATCTATTTTCTATATGTTTAGATCTTGGGTCCAACGTATATGTGACATCTTGGTTTCTTGTACTTATTGCCTTCTTTGATCAAGTTATCCATGTTAGTTTAGTATTGTTAAATTTATCATCCTTACCATGTTTACGGATCTTTGGTGATAATTGAGTATTGATTTCAAAGTTGAGGTTGGTATTGTGGAACCAAATATTGAAGTAAGGTTTGCTCTTGTTATTTCTATCTCTTTGTTGTTATTTGTACATTTCTTTATGGTAAGGGAGAGTGTTAATAACTGAAGGGTGATGCCATGCCATATTGTGAGTGTTAAGAGCAAGAAGGGTGATGTCGTGTCATGTTATGAGAGCTAGTGCACGAAGGGTGATGTTGTGTCGTTTCTATTGATTTATATGGTGAGATTGAGAGTAAAAGCACGAAGGGTGATGCCGTGCATTTTCTTTTACTGTGTTTACTTGTTCTTATTGGTTCAAGGTATATTGAATGTTGAAGTTACCATTACTGATGTTATTCTTTGTCTTGTATTCCCCTCAGTATGCCCCCTCCCTATATACTTGCCGTTATTTTGTATATATGTTGTTATTCGCACAGGTTATTTGGTAGGTGTCACGTCTTAGCGTCACTACTAATTCATCGAGGTTAGGCTCGACACTTACGAGTACATGGTTTCGTTGTACTCATACTACACTCTGCACTTCTTGTGCAGATTTTGGAACTGACCGCAGCTGATCGAGAGGTTAGTTCCTAGATTTGCTGTCAGAAGACCCAAGGTAGATCTGCTAGCGTCCGCAAACCCTGGAGTCTCTTCCTAGTTTAATCATTTACTATTTATTTACTTCGGAACAATTTTTTTCGTTTTCAGAATTTGTTTGTAGTAAATAATAGTATCTCATGAGTTGTGACTCCAGATCCTAAATGTTTCAGATAATACGGGTTTATGTTATTCCGTAAAGTTGTTTTAGTTATGTTTAGCTTAACTGTTCTTGTTATTGAAAATGGCTAAAGTTGGCATTAAGAACCCTCTAACGTTGTCTTGACTAGCAAGTGAAATATTAGGCGCCATCATGGTCCCATCAGTGGGAATTCCGGGTTGTGACAAGTTGGTATCAGAGCACTAGGTTGTCTAGGTCTCACTATTCACGATAGAGCTTAGTAGAGTCTGGGGGACAGGTACGGAGACGTTTGTACTTATCTCCTACAGCCTATGAAGTTTAGGAACAAATTTAAATTATATTCTTCTTTTTGTTCTCTCAATGCTAATTTAACTCTTCTGGCCTTATTCTCTCGCAGATGGCGAGAACACATACCACACCTTCAGCTGAGCAGCAGCCAGAGCCTCCAGCGGCAGCTCCTACGAGGGGCAAAGGTTGAGGCTGAGGCCGAGGCAAGGCCAGGGCTCAGCCTAGATCCCGAGAAGCAGCATCAGTAGTGTACCCTCAGGTAGAGTTTGATGAGGAGGTTCCATCCTAGACTGTTCCTACCAGAACAACTCAAGTTCCAGAGGGGTTCATTCCCACCACAGTGCTTCAGAATGCTTTGGTCCGTTTCGTGGACCTCATAAAACAGGGTGAAATTGCGAGTAAAGGGGAATAAGAGTCACCATGGGAAGTTTGCTACACATATGCGGTCGCATTTTGACTATGCAGACCGTATAGTGGTCGCAAACCTGGGCAGTGTGTTTAGCAAAAGTTGATGGCAGAAATGCAGTGAGGATGTGCACTTTGCGGTCCGCATACTAGTTATGCGATCGCATAAGTGCACTGCATTGATGAATCGAATCACCCGAGTTGATATCACCGCATAACACTTATGCGGTGAACTTACCCATTGCATTTAACAGGTAAGTATATCCTTATCCTCTTTTCAATTACACCATATGCACACTTGGGCACAGAAGAAAAAGAAAAAAAAAAAAAAAGAGGGAAATCGGCTAGTTTGAACGGGAAAGAGTGAACAAAGATCATATCCTTTCTTTTGTCTCATTCGTCTAGAATCTAGTATGTTCTCCTTCCTGACCTCATTTCTGTAATTCTAGTTTTCAATTTTTTTTTTCTGCTGCTCATGTGATTTAGCATTTGGTTATCTTTGATATTGTGTCGTTCTTTTGGGTCATTCTGAGAGTTCTTGCATAGTTGAGTATGTTGAGATTGCTAGGTAGTTAATCTAGGAACCAACATTGTAGGGTTAGAAACAAACCATGGGGATAATGACGTTCTATGGCCCTCAAAGTTGAAATGCGGTCTGCATTCGTGCCGCAGAGAAAACCCTAGGTGGCCTGAGGAAGATGAAAAAATGCGACGGCTTTGCGATTGCATAAGTGATATGCAGACTGCAAGCCACCGCATACCCAGACAGTCACTACCCAGTCTTGGTAGGTCGTGTGCGGCAGTTCTGCATTCGCATACCCAACTATGCAATGGATTTTGCGATCGCATTGTGTGAGTGCATTTTCTTGTGCTCAGTTTTGTGATGGATATGCGAACCGCATAATGGATATGCGATTGGATAACTCATTGCATATTTGTTTCATCTCTGGAAGATTGATACTTGCGACAGGTTTGCGATCCGCATAGTGGTTATGCAACCGCATACCCTGTCGCATTTTTTATTATTCTTTGTAACATTTTTCTCTCATGTCTGCTATGTCGCTCACACTTCGTCTCTTTACAGATATGGCTCTGAAGAAATCTATTACAGGTAAAAAAATGACCTTATCCAGTCATCTAGCACCACAAGCCAAACATTCACGGAAAGAACCATTCCGACCTATTGCTCAACATCCCCCCCAGTCTGATGAGGAGGAGACCTTGCCCTCAATCGACCTACAGGCTGAGGCAAGAAGAAAGAGAGGAGATGATTTCCATATCCGATTTGAGGTCACATGATCTAGGAGTCTGTATAAATAAGGGATCACAAAACGAAAAAACCTCGAAGAGAAACAGTTGAGTCTGAACGGACTACAGGAGCAGTAACCTCACATACTAGAGAATATCAATGATAGATACTGTGATTTCTTCACTAACGTGCCTGATGATTTCAATGAAACGGTAGTGCGAGAGTTCTATGCATCCTACGGGGCCTCTAAAATAGCTCATCACAAGCGCAACAAGGTCTTCTGTGAGTCGATCATTGTTCGGGGGAAGTCGGGGCTTTCTGACAAGGCCACAATAAATGACCTATACTTTAAAAGTTGGAGTGTGGGCACAACAGAGTATGAGGCCAAATGGGCCACAAATATAGTGAGCAAGCCTGGATTGCCTCAGTGATCGTAAAGGGGACCCCCTGCTTGGATCGACCCACTACAAAAAATACTCATGGAAGATCTTACCTGAGAGGGTAGATTCTGGCTCAGCTTTGTCACCTATGCTTGATACCCATCCCGGAATGAGACTGACATAAGATTTGAGAAAGCTCTTCTCATTGCATGCATTATTACTGGGATCAAGATTGATGTCGGTGATATTATCTTCCGAGAGATAGGGGTACGAGCCAACCAGACCTCCACGTCACTGCCCTTCCAATACTTGATCACCGCTCTCTATAAGGCGGTGGATGTCCCTTCACTGACACATCATGACAAAATGGGGAAACCACTGAAGGATATTGATATCACACGCATCAGTGATGCGGTGCCACATATAGCTATTGCTCTTCCAGAGATTTATATCCAGATTCCTGCTGCTGCAGACACTTCAGACTCTCAGCCACCCACTACTCCTCCGGCCACAATGGCATCCACTGCCACCCCACAGTCCACCTCTCAGGCCACTATTGCTCAGCCTTCTGCTGCCCTGCCAGCTCTTTCGAGGCTAGGTCTTTTAGCTCAGCATGACAATGAAAAGGTAGATCGGCTTCTGAAGGACCTCCAAACTCCGATGAGGCATGATCTTACTCCTATCCAGTCCTCAGTGACAGCACTCCAGCAACAGCATGCCTCCTATGATGAGCGCCTCCAGCGGATTGAGGTGACTTGAGAGGCAAAAGCGGGGTGAGGTTGAAGGCCTACCCAAGCTCGTGATGAGGTTGACACACTGAATACCGAACTCCACAAAATGCAAATCTAGAGTTCGATATATCCTCCTTCTTGCCCAAGGAAGGAGAGTAGGGAGCGGGTACGGCTGTGGAAGGGTTCAACCTTGACTTCTCCATACTGATGACAACACCTGAGCCACAGACTGCAGGGGCTTCCCTGACTCCAGATCCCCCTGCACACATTGACATCCCTTCTAAGGATGATTCCGGACATGCTGTCGAGTCTGAGGTCGGGGAGATAGATGAGGAGGAGACTGACGAGGAGTCATGGTCCGATGAAGATGAGGGTACCCAGGAGAAAGGAAAGCAGGTTGCCATCCCTACAGCTGCAGAAAAAGAAGAATAAGAAACTATTCTGATAGCGAATGAGTACTCGCTAGAATACATGGCCACCAGAGCCACATCATTGACCATTCCGCCATCAGCAGGTGAAGCTAGTAGCTCTCAGGCCCAGTCCCATCATCAGGGCAGGTGTAGGTCACACCTTCATCCATGGAGGTCACTCCTCAGGCTGCGATCTCATCAGTCCCAGCCCCAGTATCAGAGGATGACCCCACTACCATTCAGCAGGCTACAGACTTCCATAGTTCTTAGTGCACCCCAGGGAGCCCCTAATACTCTATTTCTTATTTCTTATGCATTAGGGACAATGCATATTTTTCAGTTGGGGTGGGATAGCCTTGTATATGTTGTATATATTTTTGTAATGTTGTAAAAAAAAATTTTAGTGATCTTGGTGTAGATAAACAAATTTCTCTTCAACTCTTGTATATAATTGTGTTATATTTGTACATATTTAAAAAAATGAAAAAAATCTAGATAGTTTTTTGCATGTACATCTTTAGTAATTAGCAATGAATTTCCCTTGGTTTTTCTTCGCGGGGTTCTTTTGTAGGGGTGTAATAGTAGAACCAGGGCAGTATAATTAAACATTTTGACCGATTTGGTGTGAGTGTCTAGTTTCAAGCATGTATGGCTGTAAATAACCTATACCCTTCCGTTGTTAAAAAAACAAATATTGTTCATCATCTGGGTGAACTTGAGGCTCGCTCTGTCACTCTATTCTTACTTAGAATATTCCGGGTTGCCAAGTGTAAAACTATGTTGAGCCAAATAGTTCATGTGCCATGTGTGTTAGTTTTGTGTAAATAATTTTCGTGTTTACTTCTGTTATCTAGAACTTTCCCGGTTGGTCTTTCGATGCTCATGATAAGTACATTTAGTTGGAGAAATGACATTAGGCAGTCTTTGTATTAATTGAAAACCCAATAAGACTTTCAAGCTAGCCATTGTATAGACATTATCACTAGTTACCCCATTTGAGCCTTTAACCTTTTCTTTGGTCACCTCATTACAAACCTTGTCAATTTTGTAAAATAATTCCATCTTTTGAACTCGTCCCTCCTTGAACATTGAGAATGAGGATAAAAGCCTAAGTTGGGGGTGTGGTGTCAAGTTGGAAATTGGTAAGGTTGTACATTGAGTGTAAGGACCTATACCTCTAAGTTTTCACATGAAATTATTCAAGCTCCAAAATAAAATAAAATAAAAAGAAGAAAAAGAAAATAAAAAGAAATATTTGTATATGTATCGAAACATAGAGCCTTGAAAAAAATTAGAGAGGTATTTAAGGTGGTTCGATGTTGGTAACTGAGAGACAATGAGGGTTGTGTGGTTTGAAAAGAAACAAAGGACAACAAGAAAGAAAAATGTGAGTAGTTTTCAAGGAGGGTGTAGTCACTTGTACCCAAATGTTTATCCAATCCTTCCCTAAGCCTACATTACAAGCTTAAAAAGTCCTTATGGGATCTCCAACAGAATGTTCTTGAATAGGCGACGAATTAACATAATGGCAAGCTTATGGTATGATATGCTATAACACTTGAAACTCTTTGTGAGAGTGAGTGTCTTTGTGAATATGTCCCTTTTGTTGTAATTTTAAATATTGTGAGTTTGGGACTCTCTTTCTCGTGAGGGCATTTGAGCTGTGAGGTCTAGCAGAAGTTGAACTCTCGAAGTCGAATGCAAAGGCACTCAGCTAAGAGTAACGTTTTGCCAAATTGGTCGAGGCTCGAAAATCACAAGTTGATAAATTTCTTTGTAAATAGCAATGATTGTTCACGAAGGGTGAATAAATGAAATTGCATGCTTGTAATACTAACGATTAACACCATCCACGGTCATTATTGTTTCATGTTGTTTAGTTGGAGTCTACAATAGGATAGAGTTGTTTTAGTTCTTGAAGACAAGCACGAGTTTAAGTTGGGGGTGTTGATGTGCCAGAGAATTTCGGCACATTTA
>MDKI01230946.1:0-34773 GCA_005239505.1 Nicotiana paniculata | reverse complement strand
AAAGCCAAAAAATATAATTTGGTCATGGCGGGGCGGTGACTATGGTTCCTTAGGCCGTATTTGATGTCCCGGCAAATATAAGGCGATCCGGGTCCGGCTCCGTCCCACGGCGGAAGGCGTGGGCTATAGCACGCGAAAATATTGGAATCGGGCGGAATCCCTGTTTTATAGCCGTAAAATACCAAAAATGTAATTTGATCATGGTGGGGCGGTGACTATGGTTCCTTAGATTCGTATTTGATGTCCCGAACAAATATTAGGTGATCCGGGTCTGATTCCGTCCCACGACGGAAGGCGTGGGCTATAACACACAAAATATAGGAATCAGGCAAAATTCCAATTGTATGACCGTAAAATGCCAAAAAATGTACTTTGGTCATGGCGGGGCGGAGACTATAGTTCCTAGGTCGTATTTGATGTCCCGGACAAATATTAAGAGATCTAGGTCCGGCTTCATCCCACGGCGGAAGGCGTGGGCTATAGCACGCGAAAATATTCGAATCGGGAGGAATTCCAGTTTTATGACCGTAAATGCCAAAAAAAATATAATTTGGTCATGGCGGGACGGTGACTATGCTTCCTTAGGTCGTATTCGATGTCCTGGATAAATATTACGCGATCCGGTTCCGACTCTGTCCCATATGGAAAACGTAGGCTATAGCACACGAAAAATGCCAAAAATGTAATTATGGTCATGGCGGGGCGGTCACTATGGTTCCTTAAGTCGTATTTGATATTCCGGACAAATATTAGACGATCCGGGTTCGGCTCTGTCCCACGGCGGAAGGCGTGGGCTATAGCATACGAAAATATTGGAATCGGGCGGAATTCCAGTTTTATTACCGTAAAATACCAAAAAATGTAATTTGGTCATGGCGGGGCGGCGACTATGATTCCTTAAGTCATATTTGATGTCCCCGATAAATATTAGGCAATCCGGGTCCGGCTCCGTCCCATGGCGGAATGCGTGGGCTATAACACACAAAAGTATTACAATTTGGCGGAATTCCAGTTTAATTGCCGTAAAATGCCAAAAAATGTAATTTGGTCATGGCGGGGCGGTGATTATGGTTCCCCCTATCGTATTTGATGTCCAGGACAAATATTAGGCGATCTGGGTCCGGCTCCATCCTACGAGCGGAAAAATCTAGTTTTATGGCCTAAAATGCCAAAAAATGTAATTTGGTCATAGCGACGCGGTGATTATGGTTCCTTAGGACGTATTTGATGTCCCGAACAAATATTAGGCGATCTGGGTCCGGCCTCCGTCCCACGGCGGAAGGCGTGGGCTTTACCACACGAAAATGTTGGAATCGAGCGAAATTCTAGTTTTATGGCCGTAAAATGCCAAAAACATGTAATGGCGGGGTGGTGACTATAGCTCCTTAGGTTGTATTTGATGTCCCGGACAAATATTAGGCGATCTGGGTCCTTCCCACGGCGGAAGGCGTGGGATATAGCACATGAAAGTATTACAATCGGGCGGAATTTCAGTTTAATTGTCGTAAAACACCAAAAAAAATGTAATTTCGTCATGGTGGGGCGGTGACTATGGTTCCTTAGGTCATATTTGATGTCTCGGACAAATATTAGGCGATCCGGGTCTGGCTCCGTCCCACGGCGAAAGGCGTGGGCTATCACACACGAATAGATTGGAATTGGGTGGAATTCCAGTTTTATGGCCGTAAAATGCAAAAAAATGTAATTTGGTCATGGAGGGGCGGTTACTATGGTTCCCCCTGTCGTATTTGAGGTCCCGGACAAATATTAGGTGATCCCGGTCCGGCTTCGTTCCACGGCGGAAAGCGTGGGGCACAAGAAAATATTACAATCGGGCGAAATTCTAGTTTAACTGACGTAAAACACCAAAAATGTAATTTGATCATGACGGGGTGGTGGCTGTGGTTCCTTAGTCCATATCTGATGTCTCGGACAAATATTAGGCGATCCGAGTCCGGGTCTGACTCCGTCCCACGGCGGAAGGCATGAGCTATAACACACGAAAATATTACAATCAGGTGGAATTCCAATTTTATGGCCGTAAAACAGCAAAAAAAGTAATTTGTCATGGAGGGGCGGCGACTATGGTTCCTTAGGTTGTATTTTATGTCCCGGACAAAGATTAGGCGATCCAGGTTCGGCTCCGTCCCACGGGAGAAGGCTTGGGCTATAGCACACGAAAATATTAGAATCAGGCGGAATTCAAGTTTTATTGCCGTAAAATGTAATTTAGTAATAGAGGGGTGGTGATTATGGTTCCCTCGGTCGTATTTGATGTCCAAGACAAATACTAGGCAATCCGAGTCCGGCTCCGTCCCACGGCGGAGGGCGTGGACTATAACACACGAAAATATTGCAATCGGGCGGTATTCCACTTTAATTGTCGTAAAACACCAAAAATGTAATTTGATCATGGCGGGGTGGTGACTATGGTTCCTTAGGTCGTATTTGATGTCCCGGACAAATATTAGGCAATTTGGGTCCGGCTCCGTCGCGGAAGGCGTGGGCTATAGCACATGAAAATATTGGAATCAGGCGGAATTCCATTTTTATTTCCATAAAACACCACAAAATGTAATTTGGTCATGGCGGGGCGATGACTATGGTTCCTTAGGTCGTATTTGATGTCCCGGAAAAATATTAGGCGATCCGGGTCCGGGTCCGCCTCCGTCCCACGGCGGAAGGCGTGGGCTATAGCACACGAAAATATTAGAATCGGGCGGAATTCCATTTTTATTGCCATAAAACACCACAAAATGTAATTTGGTCATGGCGGGGCGATGACTATGGTTCCTTAGGTCGTATTTGATGTCCCAGAAAAATATTGGGCGATCGGGGTCCGGGTCCGCCTCCGTCCCACGGCGGAAAGCGTGGACTATAGCACACGAAAATATTGGAATTGGACGGAATTCCAGTTTTATGGCCGTAAAATGCCAAAAAAGTAATTTAGTCATGGCGGTGTGGTGATTATGGTTCCGTAGGTCGCATTTGATGTCCCGAAAAAATATTAGGCAATTCGGGTGCGGCTCCATCCCACGGCGGAAGGCGCGGTCTATAGCAAACGAAAATATTGCAATCGGGCGGAATTCCAATTTTATGGCCGTAAAATGCCAAAAAATATAACATGATCATGGAGGGGCGGTGATTATGGTTCCGCCGGTCGTATTTGATGTCCCGCACAAATATTAGGCGATCTGGGTCTGGATCCGTCCCACGGCAGAAGGCGTGGGCTATAGCACACGAAAATATTACAACTGGGCGAAATTCCAGTTTAATTGCCGCAAAACACCAAAAATGTAATTTTGTTCATGGCGGGGCGGTGACTATGGTTCCTTCAGTCATATTTGATGTCTCGAAAAAATATTAGGAGATCTGGGTCCGGCTCCGTCCCACGGCGGAAAGCGTGGGCTATAGTACATGAAAATATTGGAATAGGGCAGAATTCTAGTTTAATTACCATAAAATGCCAAAAAATGTAATTTGGTCAAGGCGGGGTGGTGACTACGGTTCCTTAGGTCATATCTGATTTCGCGGAAAAATATTAGGCGATCCAGGTCCGGCTCTGTCCAACGGTGGAAGACGTGGATAGCAAACGAAAATATTAGACTCGGGCGCAATTTAAATTTTATGACCGTAAAATGCCAAAAATGTAATTTGGTCATGGCGGGGAGGTGATTATGGTTCCCCCTGTCGTATTTGATGTCCAGGACAAATATTAGGCAATCCGGTTCCGGCTCCGTCCCACGGCGGAAGGCGTGGGCTATATAGCACACGAAAATATTAGAATCGGGCGAAATTCCAATTTAATTGCCGTAAAACACCAAAAAATGTAATTTGGTCATGGAGGCGGTGACTATGGTTCCTTAGGTCATATTTGATGCGTCGGAAAAATATTTGGCGATCCGGGTTCGGCTCCGTCCCACGGCAGAAGGGGTGGGCTATAGCACACAAAAATATTGGAATCGGGCAGAATTTCATTTTTATTACCGTAAAATGCCAAAAAAATATAATTTGGTCATGTAGGGGCAGTGATTATGGTTCCTTAGGACGTATTTGATGTCCCAGACAAATATTAGGTGATCCAGATCCGGATCCGGATCCGTCCCACGGCGGAAGGCGTGGGCTATAACACACGAAAATATTACAATCGGGCGGAATTCCAGTTTTATAGCTGTAAAATGCCAAAAAAATTAATTTGGTCATGGTGGGGAGGTGATTATGGTTCCCCGATCATATATAATTTCTCGCACAAATATTAGACGATACGGGTCCAGATCCGTCCCACGGCGGAAGGCGTGGGTTATAGCACACGAAAATATTGCAATCGGGCGGAATTCAAGTTTAATTGTCGTAAAACACCAAAAAATGTTATTTGGTCATGGGGGGGGGGGGGACTATGGTTATTTAGGTTGTATTTGATGTCCCGGACAAATATTAAGTGATCCGGGTCCGGCTTCATCCTACAGCGAAAGGCGCGGGCTATAACACACGAAAATATTACAATCGGGCGGAATTCCAGTTTTATAGCTGTAAAATGCCAAAAAAATATAATTTGGTCATGTAGGGGCAGTGCTTATGGTTCCTTAGGACGTATTTGATGTCCCAGACAAATATTAGGCGATCCGGGTTCGGCTCCGTCCCACGGCGGAAGGCGCGGGCTATAACACACGAAAATATTACAATCGGGCGGAATTCAAGTTTAATTGTCGTGAAACACCAAAAAATGTTATTTGGTCATGGGGGGGGGGGGGACTATGGTTATTTAGGTTGTATTTGATGTCCCGGACAAATATTAAGTGATCCGGGTCCGGCTTCATCCTACAGCGAAAGGCGTGGGCTATAGCACATGAAAATATTGGAATCGGGAGGAATCCCAATTTTATGGCCGTAAAATGCCAAAAAATTTAATTTTGGTCATGGAGGGGCGGTGACTATAGTTCCTTAGGTTCTATTTGATGTCCGAACAAATATTAGGCGATCCGGGTTCGGCTCCGTCCCACGGCGGAAAGCATGTGCTATATATTGGAATCGGGCGGAATTCCAGTTTTCTTGCCGTAAAATGCAAAAAAATGTAATTTGGTCATGGAGGGGTGGTGACTATGGTTCCGTAGGTCGTATTTGATGTCTCAGAAAAATATTAGGCGATCCAGGTGCGGCTGTGTCCCACGGCGGAAGGCGTGGGCTATAACACAAGAAAATATTGGAAACGGGCGGAATTCCAATTTTATGGCCGTTAAATGCCAAAAAATGTAATTTGGTCATGGAGGGGCGGTGAATATGGTTGCTTATGTCATATTTGATGTCCTGAACAAATATTAGGCGATCCAGGTTCGGCTTCGTCTCACGGCAGAAGGCGTGGGCTATAGCACACGAAAATATTGGAATTGGGCGGTGTTTCAGTTTAGTTGTCGTAAAACACCCAAAATGTAATTTTTTCATGGAGGGGAGGTGAGTATGGTTGCTTAGGTTGTATCTGATGTCCCGGATAAATATTAGGCGATCCAGATGCGGCTCTGTCCCACGGCGGAAGGCATGGGCTATAACACAAGAAAATATTGGAATCGGGCGGAATTCCAATTTTATGGCCGTTAAATGACAAAAAATGTAATTTGGTCATGGAGGGGCGGTGACTATGGTTCCTTATGTCGTATTTGATGTCCCGAACAAATATTAGGCGATCCAGGTCCGTCTACGTCCCACGACGGAAGGCGTGGACTATAACACACGAAAATATTGCAATCAGGCAAAATTCCAATTTAATTTCCATAAAACACCAAAAAATATAATTTGGTAATGGAGAGGCGGTGACTATGGTTCCTTAGGTAGTTTTTGATGTCCAGGACAAATATTAGGCGATCTGGGTCCGGCTCCGTTCCATGCCGGAAGGCGTTGCACACAAAAATATTGGAATCGAGCGGAATTCTATTTTAATTGCCGTAAAATGCCAAAATATGTAATTTGGTTATGGAAGGGCGGTGATTATTATTCCCCTGGTCATATTTGATGTCCCGGACAAATATTAAGTGATCCGGTTCCGGCATGACCAAGGGTACCAGTCTAGAACCATAGTCACCGCCCCGCCCCGGGTTAATGTGTCGTCCGCACAATAACCCTTTAAGACAGCCTTGTGCAAAGTCCACCGGGGTTTTCATAATTCCAACGGACACGATCACGTTCTGTGCATTTATTTGGAGAACTAAATGCATGTATACTAATCATAAATGTATAAATAGACAAGTCTGGTGGGGGCAAGGGCCTAACTATCTTTAGTCTTGCAGAAAATGAGGCACGAGGTCCCCAGATTCGGTATGGTTAGCAATATCCCTCCAATGCTCTTGAATTGGTGGGAAGACCTTTCCTCCAGTGATAAGAAACATGTCAAGAAGTACCTGGGCAATTTACCATCTCTTTTAGACATCCAGCCAAACAACATGTTGATTGAGGCTGCCACCTTGTTTTGGGATAGTGAAAGAGCCGTATTCCGCTTCGGGAATATTGAGATGGCACTGCTGTTAGAAGAGACAGGAGGAATAGCCGAGTTGGTTTGGGAAACCCCTAGTTTGTTGGTGCCTGAGAACCGCACAGGCAAAGGCTTTCTGAAAATGATGGGTTTGAAGAAGAATGCTGAGTTAGGGTGTCTGAAACAATCATACATACCCTTCGGGTATTCATATGAAAGATACGGTCACAGCAATTCATACCGTACTTATCATGATGAGTTTTCCATTAATTTATGGGTCATATCCACCGTAAGGTCTTTGTATTCATTGCGTGCTTTCTGGGACTGATCGTGTTTCCAACCAAGGAGGAAAGAATTCACACCAGGTTAGCCATGGTAACTAAGTCTTTAATAGAAGGGATCGGCGGTCAAGCTTTCAGCATTGTCCCTGTGATCATATCTGACATTTACCGAGCCTTGGAACATTGTCAAAGAGTAGCTAAGCATTTTGAGGGTTGCAACCTGTTACTACAACTGTGGATCTTAGAACACCTCCAAAATGGCCAATACCATCAAGAGTTTCCGCGAAGGGCGTGGAACGACCACATCGGTTTCCATCACCCCAAGCGGATGACATATACTCCCGACAGGTTTGCTCAGCCAGAGACTGCCAAGGAGTGGGTAGAGTTCTTTGATAACCTAACTGAGGAGTAGGTACAGTGGATGTTCGAGTGGTTCCCAACAGACGAATTCATCATCAGGTCCAGGGATGCACCACACCTAGTTTTGATCGGGTTAAGAGGTAGATATCCTTACGTTCCTCTCCGAGTCGAGAGACAGGCAGGCAGAAAGCAAGTTGTGCCAATGGTTGATAAGATGATCCATTTCCGAGCTGACTTCCAGGATGATGACGTCCCCTATAAGTTCCAAGCCCAACACATTTGACACTGCAAGATCATAATGGAGAAGAACACAAATGAACCAGACATGTACCATGCAGGATGTGCACCTTTCTACCCGGCATGGTTAGAAGATGACCTGGACGGATTGGTGAGGCCAAGAATCAGCTGAGGCAATAGAATCATAGACGAGAATGCCGAGGCTCAGGTCAAGTACAACCAACTACGCAAAAGGATACATGAGTCTGAGGACGAGCACCGGGAGATACATGAGACCAACAAAAGATTGATCGAAGAGTGGAAAGACATGGCCATCCGTTACAACAAGAAGCTGGAATACTTGGAGCGAGGCACAGTGGAGTTGGAAGGCAAAATCATCAAGAGGGTCGAAGATTTCCAGAAAGCTGAGGGAAATGAAGGAGGCCACTTAGCCAGAGCATACTTGCTGTTGGGGCTGCACGAGCTAGGGAATCTGTTCGATGGGATGAAGGATGCCGGATCTGGGGAAGGTCCTTCTGGGACCAAGTAGGATAGGTTTTCCTTTTGCTTTCATAAATGTAATAAGTACAAGTGCCATTAATGACTTATTTCCTATTTGTTATTTTAGTATCGTTTTGGGATTCGTCTATTTACATTAATGAAATGAGGCATTTTGGCATCTAAGTTCTCCAAATAAACTTGTCGCTAGGCCCACCTCGGGCACAACGAGGCTCCCAAATTAGGACGCGCATTTACATTCTTGCAATATGTGTTTAAATACTGCAAATATTTTCTCATGATCCTCACTGACTTGGCTTCCCCTCCCCAAAGGTTGGTTCGTGCATTCTGGCATCATCATCATACCACACAAGATACATGGGCCCTCCACCTTCTCCTCCTCCTAGTCCACCAAAGGGAAAAAACAAAGGCAAAGGCAAAATGGAAGATTTGAGCAATATCAGAAAGGAAAACACAATGCCAGTAGAATGAACTGAAGCTTCTGACAGTCAAGGTACTCAGGTTCAAAATGATGTTGTGTCCCAACTCGAGCAAAGGTTGTTGAAGCTCCAAGGGGAGCTCAAACATGTCCGGAACTTGGCAAGTCTATCCTTATCACTTAGTGTTCCGCATGTCAATCATCCAAACACCTAGAATCACATACCTCCTCAGAATACCCCAAACAAACAGAATTTTCCCGCAACTCACCATTATGTAGCTCCACCGAAAAATCAAACCGTTCCACCGCCGTATCAACAAAATACTTGCCACACTGCAAGAAATACCCTACCGGTTATCCCTGAGCCGCAAAACTCTAATGACCACCTCTACGCCCAGGCGCCAGGCCATCATAACAACCTCATCTACATGGAGACTCTACCTCACTCCACCTAACCCATTTCTTACATACCTGAATCCTGTGAGAAGGATATGCTTATCAAGAATTTGGCCGAAGAACTCAAGAAGATGACTAGTCGAGTCCAAGGTGTTGAAGGAAGTAAGGGAGTTAAAGGATTGAACTATGAAGATCTCTGCACAGCCCGATGTTAAACTACCGGAGGGTTACAAACCTCCTAAGTTCGAGATGTTCGATGGTACCGGCGATCCTAGGGTCCATCTGAGGACCTATTGTGATAAATTTGTTGGAGTGTGAAGAGACGAGAAGATTCGTATGAAACTTTTCATGAGGAGCCTCACAGGAGATGTTTGTCTTGGTACATCAGCCAAGACCCTAAGAAATGGTCCAATTGGGTGAACATGGCATCAGACTTCATGGACCGGTTTAGATTTAACACGGAGAATGCGCCGGACGTGTTTTATATCCAGAACCTCAAGAAGAATCCCACCGAAACTTTTCGCGAGTATGCCACTCGCTGGAGGTCCGAAGCAGCTAAGGTCAGGCCTGCACTAGACGAAGAACAAATGAACAAATTCTTTGTCCTGGCATAGGACCCGCAGTATTATGAGAGGCTGATGGTGATCGAAAACCACAAATTCTCTGACATCATCAAGCTAGGTGAGAGAATTGAAGAAGGGATTAAGAGCGGAATGGTTACTAATTTTGAGGCATTATAAGACATGAACAAGGCCCTACAGTCTGGCGGCGTATCCAAGAAGAAAGATGCGGGAGCTGTAATGGTTGCACAGGGACCCAAATCTCCCTTGACATATCGAACCTCTCCACTCACATACCAAACACCCCCGCATACATATCAGTTAGCACCTCCACCAACATATCAGCCATCTCCCCCACCTACTTATCAACCCACATCTCCCAGATATTCCCAACCAGCCTCTGTTTATCACACATACACCTCTCAACCATCTCACTACCAGTCGCCTCCTGCTCGCCAAAATTTCCCAAGACCTCGACCCAATTTTGACCGCAGACCACCTAAACAATACACCACCATCGCCGAACCTATTGACCAGCTGTATGAAAGTCTAAAAGCTGCTGGTTATGTCACTCCTATCCCTTCCGTAACCCCAGAAAATCCATCCCAGTGGGTCAACCCAAATAAAATTTGTGCATACCATTCCGGCATGAAGGGACATACTATTGATGAATGCCGCGCATTGAAAGATAATATCCAGTCTCTGATTGATAACAATATCATCCAAGCAAAAGAAGCTACTCACAATGTCTGCAACAATCCGCTCCCAGACCATAGGGGTGAAGGCATCAACATGATAGAGATAGAGGGAGAATGGGACCCTAAAGGGTCAATCGGGTTGATTAAAGAAGGTGATGACCCAAAGAAGCCAGCGGTCATATTGAATCCCATCATAGTCCAAATTCAGTCGTCTGGAGATGTTGAGGAAGTTGCATCATTCCCATTTGAAGTTGCACCACCTGCAGACACATCCGTGCTGTTTGAGGTTGAAGTTATGCCACCTACCATGGCACCAGTCCCATTTGAAGTAAAAGTAGCCACACCAATCACAGTGGCAGTGTCAACTACGCCATTCTTCAACACTAACACTGTACTTTGGGATTACATAGCTGAGGCAAGAAGGAAAGGTAATGTCAGGATATAAGAAGTTGTTGTCGCACAGGGGATGACAAGGACCGGTAGGATACACCTGAACACTTGGCAGAGTCTAGAAAACAGGCTTCCAACAGACCGCCCATCATTGAAATAGGTCCGGATGATCTCTAGAGAAAGGTGCAAGCCAAGGAGTACTCGGTCATAGATCAGCTGAACAAAACTCCAGCCCAGATATCGATCCTATCATTGCTGCAGAACTTGGAAGCACACATGAATGCTTTAATGAAAGTGTTGAACGAAGCATATGTTCCCAATAACATCACCAGTGGAGAAATGGCCAACATGGTAGGGCAAGTATTGGAAAGTCACAAGATTACCTTCCACGAGGACGAACTGCCGCCAGAAGGGTTAAGTCACAACAAAGCACTGCACATCACTGTACAATGTGAGGATTATTTCATCAGCAGGGTTCTAATTGATGGAGGATCCAGCCTCAACATCTGTCCACTGACAACACTCACAAAATCGGGTAAGGGATTGTACGATATAAGAGAGAGGTCCATGAACGTAAAGGCTTTCGACGGCTCTCAGAGGTCTACCATTGGTGAAATCAGTCTTTGTCTTCAAATGGGACCTACATGGTTCGAGGTTGAATTTCAGGTGCTCGATATATCTGCGTCCTACAACCTATTATTGGGACGGACATGGATACATGCCGCTGAGGCTGTGCCATCATCATTACATCAGGCAGTAAAATTTGAGTGGAATCACCAGGAAATAATCATCCATGGAGATGGAAGCAACCCTATCTACAACCGCCAGACCATCCCGGTGGTTGAAGGTAGAAGAAGGCTGGGTGGAGAAACCTACCACACATCGAGCGGGTCAATGCAATAGACAAGGATAAGTGGTGGAACAGTAAGATCGAAAGCATATTGAATTGGAGCGGGTACAAGCATGGAAAAGGACTCCGCAAGAACCTTCAAGGGATTTCCAAACCAATACAGCCAAAGTGCCACATCACCATTTTTGGTATGGTATACGAATATACATGGAAAGAGTACAAAGATTGGTCGTCACCATGGCGCAGTCCCTACTTCCCATTGGAATAGCCTATACCGCATCTAGAGCAGACTTTCCAGCAAGCCGATATCATATGGGGTTATAAGAAGAAGAAGCGCTGGCAGCCTTGAAGCATCTATTCCTGGAAGATGAATATATGGATTGCTGTGTTATTGTCGAGGAGGAGGAGGAAGAGGAGGAGGAAGGACCTACCATCCAAGATGTGAGCAAGGGATCATTCCTCAAGAATTGGACTGTTAGACCATCCAGAGCCCGCCGAGTTATGGGGTAGAAAGGTTGAACGAGCATTGTTTATTTCATTTGTTGACGATTTCCTTTTCGTATTTCCTATTTTCAATGAAATCTCCCGTATTCCAAAACGTTCGTTTAAATGATCAAAATCACTTTTTATGTTTCAATGAATCAGTATTTATTATTATCGTTTTCTATCATTACTTTTATCTATACAACATTACTACTTCCTGTCTTGATGAACCAATAACTGTGACATGCAATGAGATAATGCAACAAAAGGACAGTGATTCTGAAGAGGAGGATGTCATACCTAGTGAATTGTCAAAGAGGTAGAGGACTTTGAGAACAGACCTAAGTCCAATCTGGACGAAACCGAGATAGCCAACCTGGGAGATTCAGAAGCTGTCAAAAAGACTCGCATCAGCATCCACTTGTCACCATCAGAGAAAGAGGAATACACGCAATTCTTGAAAGAGTATGAGGACATATTTGTATGGTCGTACGATGACATGACTGGTCTAAGTACCTCCATTGTGGCTCACAAGTTGCCAACCAATCCAGTGTGCTCGTCGGTAAAGCAGAAGCTCAGAAAGTTTGAGCCTGACATGAGTCTGAAAATCAAAGAGGAAGTTACCAAGCAAATCAACGCCAAGGTCCTGAGAGTGGTTGAGTATCCAACGTGGTTAGCCAACATCGTGCCAGTGCCTAAGAAGGATGGAAAGGTTAGGGTTTGCATCGACTACTGGGATCTCAACCGGGCCAGTCCAAAGGATGATTTCCCTCTTCCAAACATACACATCTTGATTGACAATTGTGCCAAGCACGAGCTCCAGTCATTTGTGGATTGTTTTGCTGGTTACCATCAGATTTGGATGGATGAAGAAGACGCTGAGAAAACGGCTTTCATTACACCGTGGGGAGTATACTGCTACAAGATGATTCCATTCGGCCTGAAGAATGTTGGGGCCACTTACATGAGAGCTATGACCACTATTTTCCATGACATGATACATAAGGAGATCGAGGTGTATGTAGGCGATGTCATCATCAAGTCCAAGAAAGCCACCGACCATATAGCAGATTTGAGGAAGTTCTTCAACAGATTGCAGAACAACCTGAAATTAAACCCCACCAAGTGTGCATTCAGGGTCCCCGCTGTAAAATTGCTTGGGTTCATCGTCAGCCGCCGAGGAATAGAATTGGATCTGTCAAAGGTCAAAGCTATCCAAGAGTTGCCACCGCCAAAGAACAAGAAAGATGTGATGAGTTTTCTGGGACGACTAAATTACATCAGCTGGTTCATAGCCCAGTCCATGGTCATATGTGAACCAATCTTCAAGATGCTAAAGAAAGATGCTGCAACTAAATGGACCGAGGATTGCCAAAAGTCCTTTGACAGAATCAAGGAGTATTTATCAACACTGATAGTTTTGGTCCCACCAGATCCAGGTAGACCCTTGTTACTCTACCTCACAGTACTAGATGGAGCCTTTGGCTGCATTCTAGGGCAGCACGACGGGACAGGAAGGAAAGAGCATGCTATATATTATCTGAGTAAGAAGTTCACTCCGTACGAGGCACGCTATTCTATGCTAGAACGTATCTGTTGTGCTCTAACCTGGGTAGCCCAGAAGCTAAGGCACTACTTCTGTGCCTACATAACGTATCTCATATCAAGGATAGATCCCTTGAAATATATCTTTCAGAAGCCCATGCCCACCGGCAAGCTGGCCAAATGGCAAATCCTGCTGAGTGAGTTCTACATTGTCTATGTGACTCAGAAAGCGGTCACGGAACAGGCATTGGCAGACCATCTTGCTGAGAACCCTGTGGATGGAGAATACGAACCCCTGAAAACGTATTTTCCCGATGAAGAGGTGTTGTTCATAAGAGAAGACATTGCAGAATCCTATGACGGTTGGAGAATGTTCTTCGACGGAGCAACCAATTTCAAAGGAGTCGGTATTGGAGTTGTTTTAATATCTGAAACTGGCCAAAATTATCCGGTATCCGCCAAACTCAGATTTCCCTGCACCAACAATATGGCGGAATATGAAGCCTGCATCTTAAGGCTCAACATGGCCATTGACATGAACGTCCAAGAGCTGTTGATAATTGGTGACTCAGATTTGCTTATACACCAAGTACAAGGAGAATGGGCCACCAAGAATTCTAAGATACTGCCGTATCTACACCATATGTAGGAATTGAGAAAGAGGTTCACAAAAATGGAATTTCGGCACATCCCCAGAGTTCAGAACGAGTTTGTCGATGCATTATCCACTCTATCATCCATGATAAAGCATCCATATAAGAATTTCATTGACCCTATTCCAGTAAAGATTCATAGCCAGCCGACATATATTGTTCCCGTGTTGAAGAAGAAGCAGATTGAAAACTATGGTTCCACGACATCAGCGAATACTTGACAAAGGGAGAGTACCCAGAGCTTGCAAATCATACCCAGAGCTTACAAAATCATGCATGCTTGCTTCCAAGAATAGCTCTGTTTAGCAAACGCTACCTTGATGATACAAACGGGATCATCAGACCAAGAAGAACGAGTCGAGCAAAGTCAGCGGGGATACGAACCAACCTTCCCCGTCTATAGAATTCACGATTTTTCTTTGGATGCAGGAACAAAGAATAAACACACTACGAAGTCACATTTCTCAAAACAATTGCAATCGCCGAAATTTGCTATCAGCACAAAGAACGAACATGCTTCGTGGCTCACAACAATCGCAATATCAAAATCCTCTACCAGCTAAGAAATCCTGTTACCATTTGCTATTTATTATTTTGCATAAGGATAAGCTCTGCTTTCATCTGCATGGGACTAAGCTCTGTCTCGCATTTTGCATGAGGTTAAGCTCTACCTCCAATTTGCATAAGGAAAATCTCTGCCTTCACTCTGCATAAGGCTAATCTCTGCCTTCATTTGCATGAGGCTAAGCTCTGTCTCCATCTGCATGAGGTTAAGCCCTACCTCCACTCTACATAAGGCTAATCTCTGCCTTCAATATGCATAAGGCTAATCTCTGCCTTCCCTTGCATAAGGCTAATCTCTGCCTTCATTCTGCATAAGGCTAATCTCTGCTTTCCCTTGCATAAGGTTAATCTCTGCCTTCATTCTGCATAAGGCTAATCTTTGACTTCCCTTGCATAAGGCTAATCTCTGCCTTCATTTGCACGAGGCTAAGCTTTGCCTCCATATGTATGAGGTTAAGCTCTACCTCCATTTTGCATAAGTCTAATCTATGCCTTCCCCTGCATAAGGCTAAGCTCTGCCTTCATCTTCATGGTACTAAGCTCTGTCCCGCATCTTGCATGAGGTTAAGCTCTACCTCTATTTTGCATAAGGCTAATCTCTGCCTTCATCTGCATAAGGCTAATCTCTGCCTTCATCTACATAAAGCTAACTGCTGCCTTCCCCCTGCATGAGACTAAGCTCTGTCTCCATCTTGCATGAGGTTAAGCTCTACCTCCACTTTGCATAAGGCTAATCTCTGCCTTCCCCTGCATGAGGTTAAGCTCTGCCTCCAATTTACTTTTTCACCGAGACTAAGGTGCTGTCTCTCAAACATTATTTACTTCGCTTCTCTTTCGGGCTAAGCTCTGCCCCCCACTTTCCAAGACTAAGCCTTGTCTTGTGGACATCATATTATTGTATTTAATGGGCTAAAATATCGCCAACTTGTCCAAAGGAGTCATAGTCTAACGGCACCATCCTCATAGTTGGAAGACACCATGTCATGGCCTGAGGACCTCTCTCAATTTTTCATATCATTATTCAAAGGCGTCATAGTTCGGAGACACCATCTTAATGGCCCGAGAACATCATTTCATGGCCTGCAAATCTCTCATCAAACAATTCATGGCCCAAACATCATGGTCTAAGGACGTCATTCCTAACCGTCCGAAGACAACTTTCATAGTCCAATCGGAACCTGCATCATGTTTAAATTTATGCACAATATATGCTTGTAGTATTCTTATTTGAAGGTGAGCAGGCGAGCGACGGCTATCCCAGCGGGAGCGACCCCGCTCCAGTTCCTCAACTGTATCAAACCTAACCTCTCCCATAAATCGTTCATTCACCCATCCCTAGATGTTGCGTCCGTTCTTGCAATGACTTCACCGGTATATATTGCCGATGAATCCGGAACTACATACAGCCTGATTCCTGTAAAACCAGGTATATGTAGGCAGCTCAGAAGCCAGGGTGCGGCCTAAATCTCTCAAACCGTTTCGCTCGGTTAAAATTGGCCATCATATCTTTACCCGACAACTCTTTCATCCTTTCCGGATAAAGAGGGGCAGCTGTTGATACCCAGGTTTTTCCAAAATATTTTAAATATTGCATATATACCTTCAAAACCATGCATCAATAGCAATTAGTATTTTCCCATAATTTTTCTACAATTTTATTAATTTGTCCAGCATTTTATTTTCAATAAATAATTATAAAATTACCTCACAAATGATTTCAAAAGAATTTCTTGATTTAATTTATTGTTTATGGTCCTATTAAGGCCAAATTATTCCAAAAATAGCCAATTTGGCACCTTTTGTCTATAATTGCAATAACTTTGCAATTATAGCCCAAGCATATAATTCTGTACTGTTTTTTACCAGAAATTAGTCCTTTGTATTTTAAAGTACTAAATAATCATTTAAAACTATTTTGTATGCATGAAATTCATTTTTATAATTATTAGCTATTTTATAAATTATTTTAACTAATTTGAATTGGGGTATTTAACAAATAGCCTATTTCGTTTCAATTTTAGCCTAAATTAAACCAGCCCCAAACCCCTAATTAAACCATCCCAAACCCTAATCCCAATTCCTAAATCTACCCGGCCCAACTCTGGTTTCATTTTTGATCAACGGCTTGGATTTAACTTTACCTTAATTAACCTAACCTATACACCCAACCCCGCTCATTCTCTCATCCTCACCTGCCGTCACACCCTCTCACTCTCTCAAACTCCCTATGCCTAACCATGGCTTCCACTCGCCGTTTCTTGCTCACCGGTGATTATGGTGGTTCACCACCACTCCTAGCCCTAATGGCTCCCCCCATGGCCAGATTCATGCCATCCCTGAGGTCCACAAGGGACCAACGACCGTTCACCTACTCCATGGCTTGTTATCGTCGTTCTCAGGCCACCTTGGCCCGATTGAGTAATATCTTCATATTTCTTGGCTAAACCTATGGCTTCTAAGCCGGAATCTATCTATCTTTGGGTTGTTTCTCTCTGAAACCCTAATTTTATCTCTTGACTCTTTAGATCTGTAACAGATCTGAGGTTTTCTAAACTATTTTACTTGTTTTCTATGGAAACCTTTCTGATTTTTGATGGGTCTCTTCATCTCCATAACTAGGGTTTCTTAACTACTCTTCAAAACGACTTTTCTCTGAGTTTAAGTGTTATTCTATAATTTCTAATGTGTTTAAACGATTTTATTTAGGTTTTCCCTTTAACCTGATTAATTATGTTAAAAAACCCCTAATTTCTTGGATTAGTCTTGGGTTCTGAGTTTGTCCTTGCTGATTTGTTCATGCGATTTGTCTGTATGCCTGTTTTTCATGAATATGTTTCGAGTATCTGTGATTTTTACCCTGTTGTGCTTATTAGGGTTTCTGATTTTGCTTCTCCCTGCCTATAGTATCTTTATTTTGTTTATTCACAGAAATTTGTAGTAATTTCCCTTAATTATTACTATTTTTATTTGAATCCCTGATTTCCTGTGATTGATATCCTTTACTGATTTCCTATGTTGATGTACTTTACTTATTTCCAACCTTTGAATTATTTTCCTGCCTTATTGTGTGGTTGACTATATTATTTACTGATTCTTAATATTATTCCCTTAATTGGAACTTTATGAACCTAGCCTTAATTACCTGTTCTATACCTGTACTGTTTGAAGTCTTTTCTTTTTTTGGTTATACTCCAGCTATATGATCTCTTTCCTTATTTGTTACATGTCTTTTACCGTTTGAAATAACTCCCTTAATTAAGGGAGTACTTGGACTGATTTTACTCTAATTGATTCCAAGTTCCATAATTATTGGACAATTTGATTCCTACCTTATTTACCTAGCTTTTAAAACTACAATATATTGCTCGTTTCTACTCTCATTAACAGTCTACTACTAGACACGAACTGACATTAGTTCACAACTCTCTCACACACTCAAAGCTTTTCTGCTCTCTTTCTTGTTACTTGTTATTGTTACTGGAATTAGCCGGCTGCAAGCCAAGGCTAACTATTGCACCCTCTACTGTTCTTCATTTTTTGCCTATTCTCCTTACTGGCATGTTTTGATTTTTAAATCCAAGTTCCAAAATTAATGTGTTTCCTCTACTACTTCAATTTATCATTTTACTAATATGTTTCTGTCTATGGTTTGGCTTTCAACATGTGGCTAACTTGTTTTACTTAGCATACTAGTTATGTCCTAACCCTTCTTAGGATCAACATGTTTATGAACTTGTTGATTCCCCTTGTAATCTGTTTAAACTTGACTCTACTCTGTTTCTTTGAATGATCATTTATTGGTTACTTGGCTTCTGATGTGCATCTGATTGCAATGCAATTTGTTTCCCCAAATTGTTCTGATGTTGTGCTCAACCCTGCTCAAGCATGTTTAGTATTCCTATGTTCTCACTGTTGCTATGAAATCCTATACTATGTCATCTTCCAATCCCATGAACCCCCTAAGCACTTCTGATTCTATAACTATGTTCTAATTAGCACTCCTGAATCCATGTCTTAATTGCAAGAGACTTCTGTTTATTATATGTGTGTTATGTGTCCCCAATCCCCAATCTTCCCTGTGTGAAGGGTCGTATTCGAGTGTTGTTGAACCTGTTTGGCTCTGTGTTTGATCTGTTGTTTGTTTTATTACACAACTCTTGTCAAAACTGTTTTACTGCTAAACAACTCTCCTATTTTTATGAAACTACTGCAACTGAGTCCTTTTTCAAATACTGCTTTCCTTTCAAAACCTTTTCAAAAGTATGTCAAGCACTCTCACTCTACTCTTAGGTCTTTAGGTTCTACCCCTCTAGTGTATGACTGCCTTGGGATTCCTGTGAGATCCCTCTAAACTCTGATGCACTGGGGTTGGCCCTTCCACACAGCTGTTACTCAGTTCTGGTTATGAAATTTAGGTGTGAGCACTGCCCGGGATCCTTGAGATCCTTAGGGAACTCTGACACACCCGGACATGAGAAAGGCTATGAAACACTTGGGAATTTGAGGTTATGAAAATCTGGGCCTGCTTTAGGCTCCCTACAGTATAACTTCTTCTGTTCCTTTATCTATTTATGTAATTTATTCAGCTGGTCTGTAATAATTATTTGTAAATGAATATTGGGGATGGCTAGTGAAATGGGGAGTGTAACTAGATAATCCTTTTAATATCATTAGGATAGAAAACATGTCATAGGCTTTATATTATTCATATTTGCATTAAAATCCATGCTTAGGACCAACATATTCATTCAACCATGCCAAACATGCATTAGATACCATTTCTATAGAGCTTTCATGTTTAGTGCTTTAACTTACCACATGTCTTGATCTATGCTTATGCCTTCCACTTAGAAATCCTGCTCTTAGGATGATTAATGTAAACTGTTGCTACATGTGCCTTCAGAAATCATGCCTAACAATTCTGTAAGTCTTGTGCACATTTAGAAATCATGCCTTTATGAATTCTGTCACTTGCATACTAGATAACATGTTCTAGGGTTCGTTCGCATTTGCTTAGCCACACCTAGTTTAAACTACTAATTCATGAAAAGAGGTATAAAACAATCTCACATATGATTATCCTGTTTTAGATAAAACTGGTAAAAATACCTGCATTTTCGTAACACTTAGAACAACATGTTTTAGGTAAAACAACCTCTGAACTGTTTAATAATTCTGGTAGTTATTATGCACAACCCCACGCCTAGGCAAGCCTTAGGTAATCAATCTCTTAAAAATTAATATTGTTTGATTGCGTTTACTGTCTAAAGGCTAACAGGTTTTAAAAATCAGTAGGCAAACTGATTAGGTCCTTGCTATTGAGTTTATAAACAAGCTGAATATTTCTGTGTATTGAAACCCACTTAGATATCCTGTTTAGGATCATGTCTAATAAAATTGCCTCTTATTTGTGTTTGAGACATGCTGCTTATGTGCATTGTCTGTGGAGGTAAATCTGAGCCTCTTAAATGCTTTTCCTGCATTTATTTGTAAGTAACTATTTGTTCTTTACTGTCGCTTAGAATTTTCTCCTTTAAAAACCAGGGGTCTGTCTAGAACTGCCTATATCTAGAGGTCCTAAATTCCTCCAGGACCACAAGGAAGGGACGGGTAACAGCACGCATAGAGATCGTTAAATAAAAATCGCTAAATAACTGCTAAGGGATGGGGTAAAGGGTAGATATGGATATGATGACCGGTGCGCTAATGCCACGTGTAGCCCCTCACTGAGGAGTGATTACTGGGCATTGCATTGAGGTGATCCTATAGGATAAACAACTTAGGACTCCCCATATCCCTTACATATGTGTGCTTAGATTGTAAATCTTTTAAACTTTACTACATATGTGTGCTTAGACTACGAATCTTTTCAAACCATTATTTGTTTACATGTATACTTTGACTGCCTATCTGGTACTTTTATAAATTCACAAAGTTTGTTTGGCCGGGAACCACAGTTGTGGACTTTGAGAGGTGCCTAAAACCTTCCCCTTGAAGTAATTTCAAGCCCTTACCCAATCTCTGGTTATCCAATTAGTGACCCTTAATAGGTTCCCTAACGCACCTTAATTCGTTAGGTGGCGACTCTTCAAATCCTTCACATCCCTTATCCCAAAAGGAAATGAGTTGTCCCAATAATGTCAAACACCCTGACTGATCCGAAAGGATAAGGAAAAGGGGGGCGCGACACCTCCATGACAAAATTATATTTTTTGGTATTTTACGGCCATAAAACTGGAATTCCGCCCGATTCCAATATTTTCGTGAGAGCCCACGCCTTCCGCCGGGGGACGAATCCGGATCCGGATTGCCTAATATTTTTCCGGGACATCTAATACGACCTAAGGAACCATAGTCACCGCCCTTCCATGACCAAATTACATTTTTTGGTGTTTTACGTCAATTAAACTGGAATTCAGCCCGATTGCAATATTTTCGTGTGCTATAGCCCATGCCTTGCCCCGTGGGACGGATCCGGACCCGGATCGCCAATATGACCTGGGGAACCATAATCTCCGCCCCGCCATGACCAAATTACATTTTTTTTTTGTGTTTTACGACAATTAAACTGTAATTCTGCCCGATTGCAATATTTCGTGTGCTACAGCCCAGGCCTCCCGCCGTGGGACAAAGCCGGACCTGGATCGCCTAATATTTGTCCGTGACATCAAATACGACCTAAGGAACCATATTCACCGCCCCGCCATGACCAAATTACATATTTTAGCATTTTACGGCAATTAAACTGGAATTTCGCCTGATTACAATAGTTTCGTGTGCTATAGCCCACGCCTTCCACCGTGACACGGAGCCGGACCCGGGTCGCCTAATATTTGCCCGAGACATCAAACACGAATGGGGGAACCATAATCACCGCCCCACCATGACCAAATTATAATTTTTGTCATTTTACGGCAATAAAACTAGAAATCCGCCAGATTCTAATATTTTCGTGTGTTATAGCCCACGCCTTCCGCTGTGGGACGGAGACGGAACCAGATCGCGTAATATTCTTCCGAAACATAAAATACGACCTAAGGAACCATAGTCACCACCCCTCCATGTGCAAATTACATTTTTTGGCATTTTAAAACAATTAAACTGGAATTCTGATAGATTCTAATATTACCATGTGCAATAGCCCACGCCTTCTGCCGTGGGACGGAGACAGACCCGGATCGCCTAATAGTTGTCTGGGAAATCAAATACGACCTAAGGAACCGTATTCATCGCCCTTCCATGTGCAAAAATACATTTTTTGGTATTTTATGGCAATTAAACTGGAATTTCGCCCCATTGAAATATTTTTGTGTGCTATAGCCCACGCCTTCCGCCGTGGGACGGAGCCGGAACCGGATCGCCTAATAGTTGTCCGGGACATCCAATACAACTGGGGGAACCAGTCACCGGCTCGCCATAACCAAATTACATTTTTTGGCATTTTACGGCAATTACGCCCGATTGCAATACTTTCGTGTGCTATAGCCCACGCCTTCCGCCGTGGGACGGAGCCGTACACGGATCGTCTAATATTTGTCTAGGACATCAAATACGACCTAAGGAACCATAGTCACTGCCCCTCCCTGACCAAATTACATTTTTGGCATTTTACGACCATAAAAGTGAAAATCCGTCTGCTTTCAATATTTTTGTGTGCTCTTGCACCGTGGGACGGATCCGGATCACCTTATATTGGTCCTGGACATCAAATACGGCCAGGGGAACCATAATCACTGCCCCGCCATGACCAAATTACATTTTTTGGTGGTTTACGACAAATAAATTTGAATTCCGCCCAATTGAAATATTTTCGTGTGTTATAGCCCACGCCTTCTGCCGTGGGACGGAGCTGGACCCGGATTGCCTAATATTTGTTCGAGACTTCAAATACGACCTAACGAACCATAGTCACCGCCCCTCCATGAGAATATTGCATTATTTGGCATTTCACGGGCATAAAACTGGAAATCTGCCCGATTCTAATATTTTGTGTGTTATAGCCCACGCCTTCCGCCGTTGGACGAAGCCGAACTCGGATCGCCTAATATTTGTCCGGGACATCAAATACGACCGGGGGAACCATATTCACCGCCCCTCCATGACTAAATTACATTTTTTGGCATTTTACGGCAATTAAACTGGAATTTCGGATGGCAATATTTTCGTGTGCTATAGCCCACGCCTTCCGCCGTGGGATGGAGCCGGACCCGGATTGCCTAATATTAGTCCGAGAAATCAAATACGACCAGGGGAACCATAATAACCGCCTCGCTATGACCAAATTACAATGTTTGGCATTTTACGACCATAAAATTGGAATTCCGCCCGAATGCAGTATTTTCGTGTGCTAGCCCACGCCTTCCGCCGTGGGACGGAGCCGAAGCCGGATCTCCTAATATTTGTCTGGGATATCAAATATGACCTAAGGAACCATATTCACCGCCCCTCTATGTATTTTACGGCCATAAAACTAGAATTCCGCCCGATTCCAATATTTTCATGTGCTACGCCTTCCGCCGTGAGCCGGAGCCAGGCCCGGATAGCCTAATATTTGTCCGGGACATCTAATATGGCCTAAGGAACCATAGTCACTGCCCCTCCATGATCAAATTACATTTTTTGGTGTTTTACGGTAATTAAACTGGAATTCCGCCTGATTCTAATATTTCTGTGTGCAATAGCCCACGCCTTCCGCCGTGGGACAGGGCCGGACCCGGTCGCCTAATATTTGTCCGAGACATCAAATATGACCTAAGGAACCATAGTCACCGCTGCGCCATCTGAAAATTACATTTTTTGGCATTTTACAATAATTAAACTGGAATTCCGCCCGATTCCAGTATTTCCATGTGCAATAGCCCACGCCTTCCGTCGCGGGACGAAGCTGGACCCAGATCGCCTAACATTTGTCCGGGACATCAAATACGATTTAAGGAACCATAGTCACCGCCTCTCCATGACCAAACTACATTTTTTTGGTGTTTTACAACAATTAAACTTAAATTCCGCCCGATTGCAATATTTTCGTTTTCTATAGCCCACGCCTTCCGCCGTGGGACGGAGCCGGACCCGGATCGCCTTATATTGATCTAGGACTTCCGACCGGGGGAACCATAATCACCGCCCCGCCATGACCAAATTACATTTTTAGTGTTTTACGACAATTAAACTTGAAATTCGCCCGATTGCAATATTTTCGTGTGCTATAGCCCACACCTTCCTCCGTGGGACGGAGCCGGACCCGGATCGCCTAATATTTGTCCGAGACATCAATACGACCTAAGAACCATATTCACCGCCCCTTCCATGAATAAATTACATATTTTTGCATTTACTGCAATTAAACTGGAATTCCGCCCGATTGCAATATTTCGTGTGCTATAGTCCACGCCTTCCACTATGGCACGGAGCCGAACCTGGGTCGCCTAATATTTTCCTGGGACATCAAATACGACTGGGGAAACCATAATCACCACCCCTCCATGACCAAATTAAAAGTTTTGGCATTTTACGACAATAAAACTAGAATTTCGCCCGATTATAATATTTCCGTGTGCTATAGCCCACGCCTTCCGCCGTGGGACGGAGCCGGACCCGGATTGCCTAATATTTGTTCGGGACATCAAATACGACCTAAGGAACCATAGTCATCGCCCCTCCATGACAATATTGCATTATTTGGCATTTTACGGGCATAAAACTGGAAATTTGCCCGATTCTAATATTTTGTGTGTTATAGCCCACGCCTTCCGCCGTGGGACGAAGCCGGACTCGGATCGCCTAATATTTGTCCGGGACATCAAATACGACCGGGCGAACCATATTCACCGCCCCGCCATGACTAAATTACATTTTTTGGCATTTTACGGCAATTAAACTTGAATTCCGGATGGCAATATTTTCGTGTGCTATAGCCCACGCCTTCCGCCAGGGGATGGAGCCGGACCCGGATCGACTAATATTAGTCCGAGAAATCAAATACGACTAGGGGAACCATAATAACCGCCTCGCTATGACCAAATTACAATGTTTGTCATTTTACGGCCGTAAAACTGGAATTCTGCCCGATTGCAGTATTTTCGTGTGCTAGCCCACGCCTTTCGCCGTGGGACAGAGCCAAAGCCGGATCTCCTAATATTTGTCTGGGATATCAAATATGACCTAAGGAACCATATTCACCGCCCCTCTATGTATTTTACGGCCATAAAACTAGAATTCCGCCCGATTCCAATATTTTCGTGTGCTACGCCTTCCGCCGTGAGCCGGAGCCAGACCCGGATCGCCTAATATTTGTCCGGGACATCTCATATGGCCTAAGGAACCATATTCACTGCCCCTCCATGATCAAATTACATATTTTGGTGTTTTACGGCAATTAAACTGGAATTTCGCCTGATTCTAATATTTCTGTGTGCAATAGCCCACGCCTTCCGCCGTGGGACGGACCCGGACCCGGATCGCCTAATATTTGTCCGAGACATAAATACGACCTAAGGAACCATATTCACCGCCCCTTCCATGAATAAGTTACATATTTTTGCATTTTACTGCAATTAAACTGGAATTCCGCCCGATTGCAATATTTCGTGTGCTAAAGTCCACGCCTTCCACTATGGCACGGAGCCGGACATGGGTCGCCTAATATTTTCTTGGGACATCAAATACGACCGGGGAAACCATAATCACCACCCCGCCATGACCAAATTAAAAGTTTTCGCATTTTACGGCAATAAAACTAGAATTCCGCCCGATTATAATATTTTCGTGTGCTATAGCCCACGCCTTCCCCCGTGGGACGGAGCCGGACCTGGATTGCCTAATATTTGTTCGGGACATCAAATACGACCTAAGGAACCATAGTCACCGCTCCTCCATGAAAATATTGCATTATTTGGCATTTTACGGGCATAAAACTGGAAATCTGCCCGATTCTAATATTTTGTGTGTTATAGCCCACGCCTTCCTCCATGGGACGAAGCCGGACTCGGATCACCTAATATTTGTCCGGGACATCAAATACGACCGGGGGAACCATATTCACCGCCCATCCATGACTAAATTACATTTTTTGGCATTGTACGGCAATTAAACTGGAATTCCGGATGGCAATATTTTCGTGTGCTATAGCCCACGCCTTCCGCCGTGGGATGGAGCCGGACCCGGATCACCTAATATTAGTCCGAGAAATCAAATACGACCAAGGGAACCATAATAACCACCTCGCTATGACCAAATTACAATGTTTGTCATTTTACGGCCATAAAAGTGGAATTCCGCCCGATTGCAGTATTTTTGTGTGCTAGCCCACGCCTTTCGCCGTGGGACGGAGCCGAAGCCGGATCTCCTAATATTTGTCTGAGATATCAAATATGACCTAAGGAACCATATTCACCGCCCCTCTATGTATTTTACGGCCATAAAACTAGAATTCCGCCCGATTCCAATATTTTCGGGTGCTACGCGTTCCGTCATGAGCCGGAGCAAGACCCGGATAGCCTAATATTTTTCCGGAACATCTAATATGGCCTAAGGAACCATATTCACTGCCCCTCCATGATCAAATTACATTTTTTGGTCTTTTATGGAAATTAAACTGGAATTTCGCCTGATTCCAATATTTCTGTGTGCAATAGCCCACGCCTTCCGCCGTGGGACGGAGCCGGACCCGGTCGCCTAATATTTGTCCGAGACATCAAATATGACCTAAGGAACCATAGTCACCGCTGCGCCATGTGCAAATTACATTTTTTGGCATTTTACAGTAATTAAACTGGAATTCCGCTCGATTCCAGTATTTCCATGTGCAATAGCCCACGCCTTCCGCCGTGGGACGAAGCTGGACCCATATCGCCTAACATTTGTCCGGGACATCAAATATGATTTAAGGAACCCTAGTCACCGCCTCTCCATGACCAAATTACATTTTTTTGGTGTTTTACAACAATTAAACTTAAATTCCGCTCGATTGCAATATTTTCGTTTTCTATAGCCCACGCCTTCCGCCGTGGGACGGAGCCGGACCCGGATCGCCTTATATTGATCTAGGACTTCCGACCGGGGGAACCTTAATCACCTCCCCGCCATGACCAAATTACATTTTTAGTGTTTTACGACAATTAAACTGGATATTCGCCCGATTGCAATATTTTCGTGTGCTATAGCCCACACCTTCCTCTGTGGGACGGAGCCGGACCCGGATCGCCTAATATTTGTCCAAGACATCAATACGACCTAAGGAACCATATTCACCGCCCCTTCCATGAATAAATTACATATTTTTGCAATTTACTGCAATTAAACTGGAATTCCGCCCGATTGCAATATTTCGTGTGCTATAGTCCACGCCTTCCACTATGGCACGGAGCCGGACCTGGGTCGCCTAATATTTTCCTGGGACATCAAATACGACCGGGGAAACCATAATCACCACCCCTCCATGACCAAATTAAAAGTTTTGGCATTTTACGACAATAAAACTAGAATTTCGCCCGATTATAATATTTTCGTGTGCTATAGCCCACGCCTTCTGCCGTGGGACGGAGCCGGACCCGGATTGCCTAATATTTGTTCGGGACATCAAATACGACCTAAGGAACCATAGTCACCGCCCCTCCATGACAATATTGCATTATTTGGCATTTTACGGGCATAGAACTGGAAATCTGCCCGATTCTAATATTTTGTGTGTTATAGCCCACGCCTTCCGCCGTGGGACGAAGACGGACTCGGATCGCCTAATATTTGTCCGGGACATCAAATACGACCGGGGGAACCATAAATTGCATTATTTTGGCATTTTACGGCAATTAAACTGGAATTCCGGATGGCAATATTTTCGTGTGCTATAGCCCACGCCTTCCGCCGTGGGATGGAGCCGGACCCGGATCACCTAATATTAGTCCGAGAAATCAAATACGACTAGGGGAACCATTATAACCGCCTCTCTATGACCAAATTACAATGTTTGTCATTTTACGGCCGTAAAACTGGAATTTCGCCCGGTTGCAGTATTTTCGTGTGCTAGCCCACGCCTTTCCCCGTGGGACGGAGCCAAAGCCGGATCTCCTAATATTTGTCTGGGATACCAAATATGACCTAAGGAACCATATTCACCGCCCCTCTATGTATTTTACGGCCATAAAACTAGAATTCCGCCCGATTCCAATATTTTCGTGTGCTACGCCTTCCGTCGTGAGCCGGAGCCAGACCCGGATCGCCTAATATTTGTCCAGGACATCTAATATGGCCTAAGGAACCATATTCACTGGCCCTCCATGATCAAATTACATTTTTTTGTGTTTTACGGCAATTAAACTGGAGTTCCGCCTGATTCTAATATTTCTGTGTGCAATAGCCCACGCCTTCCGCTGTGGGACGGAGCCGGACCCGGTCACCTAATATTTGTACGAGACATCAAATATGACCTAAGGAACCATAGTCACCGCTGCGCCATGTGAAAATTACATTTTTTGGCATTTTACAGTAATTAAACTGGAATTCCGCCTGATTCCAGTATTTCCATGTGCAATAGCCCACGCCTTCCGCCGCGGGACGAAGCTGGACCCAAATCACCTAACATTTGTCCGGGACATCAAATACAATCTAAGGAACCATAACCGCCTCTCCATGACCAAATTACATTTTTTTGGTGTTTTACAACAATTAAACTTAAATTCCGCCCGATTGCAATATTTTCGTTTGCTATATAGCCCACGCCTTCCGCCGTGGGACGGAGCCAGACCCGGATCACCTAATATTTTTCTGGGACATCTAATAAGACCTAAGGAACCCTAGTCACTGCCCCACCATGACCAAATTACATTTTTTGGTGTTTTACGGCAATTAAACTGGAATTCCGCCTGATTGCAATATTTTCAGATGCTATAGCTCACGCCTTATGCCGTGGGACGGAGCCGGACCCGGACCTCCTTATATTGATCTGGGACTTCCGACCGTGGGAACCATAATCACCGCCCCGCCATGACAAAATTACAATTTTTAGTGTTTTACGACAATTAAACTGGAAATTCGCCCGATTGCAATATTTTCGTTGCTATAGCCCACACCTTCCGCCGTGGGACGGAGCCGGACCCAGATCGCCTAATATTTGCCCGAGACATCAATACGACCTAACCACCCCTTCCATGAATAAATTTCATATTTTTGCATTTTATTGCAATTAAACTGGAATTCCGCCCGATTGCAATATTTCGTGTGCTATAGTCCACGCCTTCCACTATGGCACAGAGCCGGACCTGGGTCGCCTAATATTTTCCTGGGACATCAAATACGACTGGGGAAACCATAATCACCACCCCGCCATGACCAAATTAAAAGTTTTGGCATTTTACGGCAATAAAACTAGAATTCCGCCCGATTATAATATTTTCGTGTGCTATAGCCCACGCCTTCCGCCGTGGGATGGAGACGGACCCAGATCGCCTAATATTTGTCTGGGACATCAAATAACCTAAGGAACCATGGTCACCGCCCTTCCATGTGCAAATTACATTTTTTGGCATTTTACAACAATTAAACTGGAATTGCGCCCAAATTCCAATATTTCCGTGTGCAATAGCCCACGCCTTCAGCCATAGGACGGAGCCGGACCCGGATCGCCTAATATTTTTTTCTGGGACATCAAATACAACCTAAGGTACCATAGTCAGCGTCCCGTCATGTGAAAATTACATTTTTTGGCATTTTACAATAATTAAACTAGAATTCCTCCCGATTCTAATATTTCTGTGTGCAATAGCCCACGCCTTTCGCCGTGGGACGGAGCCGGACCTGGATCGCCTAATATTTTTCCAGGACATCAAATACGACCTAAGGAGCCATAGTCACTGTCGTGCCATGTGCAAATTACATGTTTTGGCATTTTACAGTAATTAAACTAGAATTCCGCCTGATTCCAATATTTCCGTGTGCAATACCCCTCGCCTTCCGCCGTGGGACGGAGCCGGACCCAGATCGCCTAAAATTTGTTTGGGACATCAAATACAATCTAACGAACCACAGTCACCGCCTCGCCATGACCAAATTACATTTTTTTGGTGTTTTACAACAATTAAACTGAAATTCCGCCCGATTGCAATATTTTCGTTTGCTATAGCCCACGCCTTGTGCCGTGGGATGAAGCCGAACCCAAATCGCCATATATTGGTCCGGGACTTCAAATACGGCCAGGGGAACCATAATCAACTCCCCTCCATGACCAAATTACATTTGTTGGTGTTTTAAGGTAATTAAACTAGAATTCCGCCCGATTGCAACATTTTCATGCGCTGTAGCCCACGCCTTGCGCCGTGGGACGGAGCCAGACCCGGATCGCCTAATATTTGTCTGGGACATCTAATACGACCTAAGGAACCATAGTCACCGCCCCTCCATGAACAATTTAAATGTTTTGGTGTTTTACGGTAATTAAATTAGAGTTCTGCCCGATTGCAATATTTTCGTGTACCCCACACCTTCCTCCGTGGGACGGAGCCGGATCAAGATCGCCTTATATTTGTCCAGGACATCAAATACGACCTAAGGAACCATAGTCACCGCCCCTCCATGACCAAATTACATTTTTAGGCCATAAAACTGGAAATCCGCCCGGTTCCAATATTTTCGTGTCGCGCCGCGGGACGGACCTGGACCCGGATCGACTTATATTGGTCCGGGGCATCAAATACGATTTGGGGAACCATAATCACCGCCCACCATGACAAAATTACAGTTTTTTGGTGTTTTACGGCAATTAAACTCGAATTCCGCCCGATTGTAATATTTTCGTGTGCAATAGCCCATGCCTTCTGAGTGGGACGGAGCCGGACCTGGATTGCCTAATATTTGTCCGGGACATCAAATACGACCTAAGGAACCATAGTCACCGCTCCTCCATGACCAAATTACGTTTTTTGGCATTTTACAGCCATAAAACTGGATTTCTATCCGATTCCAATATTTATCGTATGATATAGCCAACGCCTTCCACCGTTGAATGAAGTCGGACCCGGATCGCCTAATATTTGTCTAGGACATCAAATATGACCGGGAGAACCATAGTCACCGCCCCTCCATGACCAAATTACATGTTTTGGCATTTTACAGCAATTAAACTAGAATTTCGGATTGCAATATTTTCGTGTGCAATAGCCCAGGCCTTCCGTCGTGGGACGGAGCCGTACCACGATCGCCTAATATTTGTCCGGGAAATCCAATACGATGGGGGGGAACCATAATCACCGCCTTGCTATGAGAAAATTACACTGTTTGGCATTTTACGGCCATAAAACTGGAATTCCGCCCGATTGCAATATTTTCGTGTGCTATAGCCCACGCTTTCCTCCGTGGGACAGATCCGGAACCGGATCACCTAATATTTTTTTGGGACATCAAATACGACCTAAGGAACCATAGTCATCGCCCCTCCATGACCAAATTACATTTTTTGGCATTTTACGGCCATAAAATTGGAATTCCGCCCGATTGCAATATTTTCGTGTGCTATAGCCCACGCCTTCCACCGTGGCACGGAGCCGGACCCGGATCACCTAATATTTCCCCGAGACATTAAACACGAACGGGGGAACCATAATCACCGCCCCTCCATGACCAAATTACAAGTTTTGGCATTTTACGGCAATAAAACTGGAATTCCGCCCGCCTTTCGCCATGGGACGGAGACGGACCCGGATCGCGTAATATTTGTCCGAGACATAAAAAACGACCTAAGGAACCATAGTCACCGCCCCGCCATGTGCAGATTACATTTTTTGGCATTTTACAGCAATTAAACTTTAATTCTGCCAGATTCCCGTGTGCAATAGCCCACGCCTTCCGCCGTGGGATGGAGACAGACTCGGATCGCCTAATATTTATCTGTGACATCAAATACGACCTAAGGAACCATAGTCACCACCCCGCCATGTGCAAAAATACATTTTTGGTTATTTATGGCAATTAAACAAGAATTCTGCCCGATTGCAATATTTTCATATGCTATAGCCCACGCCTTCCGTGTGGGATGGAGCCGGAGCCGGATCGCCTAATATTTGTCCGGGACATCAAATACGACTGGGGGAACTAGTCACCTTCCCGCCATACCAAATTACATTTTTTTCATTTTACGGCAATTCCGCCCGATTGCAATATTTCGTGTGCTATAGCCCACGCCTTCCGCCGTGGGACGGAGCCGGACCTGGATTGCCTAATATTTGTCTAGGATATCAAATACGACCTAAGGAACCATAGTCACTGACCCTCTTGGACCAAATTACATTTTTTGGCATTTTACGGCCGTAAAACTGGAAAGCTGCCCGGTTCCAATATTTTCGTGTGCCCACGCTTTGCGTCGTGGGACGGAGGCGGACCCGAATCGTCTTATATTGGTCAGGGACATCAAATACATCCGGGGGAACAATAATTACTGCCCCGCCCTTACCAAATTATATTTTTTTGGTGTTTTACGGCAATTAAATTGGAATTCCGCCCGATTGCAATATTTTCGTGTGTTATAGCCCACGACTTCCGCCGTGGGACGGAGCCAGTCCCGGATCGCCTAACATATTTCCGGGACATCAATTATGACCTAAGGAACTATAGTCACCGCCCTTCCATGACCAAATTGCATTTTCTGGCATTTACGGCCATAAAATTGGAAATCCACCCGATTCCAATATTTTCGTGTGTTAGAGCGCACACCTTGCGCCGTGGGATGGAGCCGGACTAAGATCGCCTAATATTTGTCTGAGAAATCAAATACGATCGGGGGAACCATAATCACCGCCTCGCTATGACCAAATTACATTGTTTGGCATTTTACGGCCATAAAACTGGAATTTCGTGTGCTATAGACCACGCCTCACTCCGTGGGACGGATCCAGAGCCGGAACTCCTAATATTTTTCCGGGACATCAAATACTACCTAAGGAACAATAGTCACCGCCCCTCCATGACCAAATTACAATTTTTGGCATTTTACGGCAATAAAACTGGAATTCCGCCCGCCTTTTGCCGTGGGACGGAGACGGACCCGGATCGCGTAATATTTGTCCGGGAGATAAAATACGACCTAAGGAACCATAGTCACCACCCCACCATGTGCAAGTCACATTTTTTGGCATTTTACAGCAATTAAACTTGAATTCTGCCAGATTCCAATATTTCGTGTGCAACAGCCCACGCCTTCCGCCGTGGGACGGAGACATACCCAGATCGCCTAATATTTATCTGGGACATAAAATACGACCTAAGGAACCATAGTCACCACCATTCCATGTGTAAAAATACATTTTTTGGTTATTTATGGTAATTAAACTAGAATTTTGCCCGATTGCAATATTTTCGTGTGCTATAGCCCACGCCTTCCGCGTGGGATGGAGCTGGACCCTGATCGCCTAATATTTTTCCGGGACATCAAATACGACTGGGGGAACTAGTCACCTGCCTGCCATGACCAAATTACATTTTTTGGCATTTTACGGCAATTTCGCCCGATTGCAATATTTTCGTGTGCTATAGCCCACGCCTTCCGCCGTGGGACGGAGCTGGACCCAAACCCGGATCACCTAATATTTGTCCAGGATATCAAATATGACCTAAGGAACCATAATCACTGCCCCTCTCTGACCAAATTACAATTTTTGGCATTTTACGGCCATAAAACTGGAAAGCTGTCCGGTTCCAATATTTTCGTGTATTGTAGCCCACGCTTTGTGCCGTGGGACGGAGCCGGACCCGGATCGCCTTATATTGGTTCGGGACATAAAATACATCCGGGGGAACCATAATCACTGCCCCCATGACCAATTATATTTTTTGGTGTTTTACGGCAATTAAATTGGAATTCCGCCCGATTGCAATATTTTCGTGTGTTATAGCCCACGACTTCCGCCGTGGGACGGATCCGGTCCCGGATCGCCTAACATTTGTCCGAGACATCAAATACGACCTAAGGAACCATAGTCACCGCCCCTCCATGACCAAATTGCATTTTATGGCATTTTACGGTCATAAAACTGGAAATCCGCCCGATTCTAATATTTTCGTGTGTTATAGCGCTCACCTTCCGCCGTGGGACGGAGCCGGAATAAGATCGCCTAATATTTGTCTAAGAAATCAAATACGATCGGGGGAACCATAATCACCGCCTCGCTATGACCAAATTACATTGTTTGGCATTTTACGGCCATAAAACTAGAATTTCGCCCGATTCCAACATTTTCGTGTGCACCACGCCTTCCTCCATGGGACGGAGCCAGAGCCGGATCTCCTAATATTTTCAGGGACATCAAATACGACCTAAGGACCCATAGTCATCGCCCCTCCATGACCAAATTACATTTTTTGGCATTTTATGGCCATAAAAATGGAATTCCGCCCGATTCCAATATTTTCATGTGCTATAGCGCACGCCTTCCGCCGTGGGATGGAGCCGGACCCGGATCGCCTAATATTTGTCCGAGAAATCAAATACGATCAGGGGAACCATAATCACCGCCTCTCTATGACCAAATTGCATTGTTTGGCATTTTACAGCTATAAAATTGGAATTCTGCCCGATTATAATATTTTCGTGTGCTATAGCCCATGCCTTACTCCGTGGGACGGAGCCAGAGCAGGAAATCCTAATATTTTTCCGGGACATTAACACGACCTAAGGAGCCATAGTCACCGCCCCTCCATGACCAAATTACATTTTTTGGCATTTTACAGCCATAAAAATGAAATTCACCCCGATTGCAATATTTTTGTGTGCTATAGCCAACGCCTTTCGCCGTGGGATAGAGCTTGGCCCGGCTCGCCTAATATTTGTTCGGGACATCAAATATGACCTAAGGAACCATAGTCACCTCCCATCCATGACCAAATTACATTTTTTGGCATTTTACGGCCATAAAACTAGAATTCCGGTCGATTCCAATATTTTCGTGCGCTATAGCTCACGCCTTCCGCCGTGGGATGGAGCCAGACCCGGATCACCTAATATTTGTACGGGACATCTAATACGACCTAAGAAACCATAGTCACTGCCCCACCATGACCAAATTACATTTTTTGGGGTTCTACGGCAATTAAACTGGAATTCTGCCTGATTGCAATATTTTTTATGTGCTACCCACGCCTTGCGCCATGGGCCGGACCCGGACCCGGACCCAGATTGCCTTATATTGATCCGGGACTTCAAATACGCCCGGGGGAACCATTATCACGCCCCTCCATGACCAAATTACATTTTTAGTGTTTTACGACAATTAAACTGGAATTTCGCCCGATTGCAATATTTTCATGTGCTATAGCCCACGCCTTCCGCCGTGGGACGTGTTGGTTGAATTCCCAATGCACACGCAAGTGTACGTGGTCGACAAGTAGTATAGGATTTTAA
>ML306383.1:0-52571 GCA_005239505.1 Nicotiana paniculata | reverse complement strand
TCCTTAAGGTTGGCCTTAAAGGCCAAGTTTGACTTCAGTCAACATTTTCAGTAAACAACCCCGAAATCAAGATTTGAAGATTCCGGTAGGTTCGTATGATGATTTCGGACTTGGGCGTGTGTTCAGAACGAGTTTTGGATGACCCGGGAGCGTTTCGGCGCCAAATAGTGAATAAGAATGTCCTTAAGTTCAAATTGAGGTTTGGAACGTGTTTTGGTGTTATCAAGGTCTGAACGGAATTTCGAGACCGGGAATAGTTGCGTTATGTCATTTATGACTTGCTTGCAAAATTTGGTGTCATTCCGAGTAGTATAGAGAGGTTCGACGTATTGTTAGCGAATTCAAAGAACTTGAAGTTCTTAAATTTGATCCAATAGGTTTTGGGGTATGATTTTTAGATTTAGCGTTGTTTCGGACATTCAGAAGGTGTATGCGAGTCCGTATTATGATTTAGGACTTGTTGGTATATTTGGACGGGGCCTCGGGTGGGCCCAGATGCCATTCGAGCGTCAAGCGAGGAAAAAACCAGCCTAAAATGACTGCTGGTGCACCAGATCTGGTGCGGCCGCACCTGCGGAGGTCAAGTCGCAGGTGCGAGACCGCTCCTACTGTCCCAGTCCCGCAGGTGCGACTCCTGAGGGAGGTGTCAACTTCCGCAGGTGCAGACATCTTTCCGTAGAAGCGTAGCCGCAAGTGAGGACTTCGCTCCGCAGGTGCAAAACCAGGCCCCCTTCCCCTTCTCAGCAGGTGCGGTCCTCGAGCCGCAGGTGTGAAAAGCCTGTAGGTAGTGCACTTCCTTTTAAACACGGGACTTAGCCATTTTTTAACACTTCTCTTTATTCTTGGGCGATTTTGAGAGCATGCAAGGAGGGTATTAGACCTAGCTGCTGTGAGGTAAGTAATTCCTACTATGAATTTAGTTTATTACTTGAATTGTTAGGTAGATTAACACCACAATTAGTTGAAACCATGGGTTAGAGTAAAACCTAGGTTTTTGCTAAAAATGGGAAATTACTAAGAAATTTATTGAGGAATCAAACAAAAACTATATAATATTGATCCTTAGGCCATGGGTGATAGTTTCCTTCAAAAATTTCCGGAATCCGAGCATGTGCGCCCGGGGGCGTATTTTGGGATTTTGCAATTTAGGTTGAAATAATCATTTAAATAGGGAAACTTCATACTTTTGAGTATAGATTGATTTATTTATGCAATATTTGATTAGTTTCGAGTCCTTGGGCGACGAATTTGGAGTTTCGGGCATGTTCTTGACCCGGAAAGTAGGGTTGACACGAGGTAAGTCTCCTTTCTAACCTTGTAAGAGGAAATTTTCCCTATAGGTGAATTAAATGATTATGTGCTATTGTTGTGGGGGACTACGTACGTGCGAGGTGACGAGAGCCCGTGCGTAGTGACTATTATTGTTATTCCTGGGTAGTTAGGCCCACACCATGCCATGTGAATTCCGTTAACTTAAGTTATATTCTTTGTAACTTCATTGTATGCAATTTTGTTTTCAAGAAAAGCTGAGAGTTTGATGTTTTAAAGGAATTGTTATTTGAAAAGAATTGAAAGAAAGATGTTGTGATTGCATGCGATCGCTTCGCAATTTATATCCTGCGAGCGGAGTGATTCCTTCCCCTACTCTCATGGGAGCGGGTCGTATGCCCCGACAGGTTGATAGATGCATCTATGGTTCGCGCCGAGTGCACATTTATTATTATTATGTTGGCCCAGGCTGAATGTACTTATTCCACTATGTACATGCTATTTGTCTGATATTGTTTATGACTGTTGAGCTGTGAATTATCCGGGAGGATCGAACTGAAAACTTGTAAATTGATACTTCACTACATATTTGGATTTTATTATGATTCGATATTTATTTTCTTACTATCCATGCTTATTTGTTTCCCTCTTTTAAATTATCACCTAAATACACTGTTTGGACCCTAGTAATTGTCAAGTCGACTTCTCATCACTACTTCTTCGAGATTAGGTGAGATACTTACTGGGTACATATTGTTTATGTACTCATGCTACGCTCTGTACTTAATTGTACAGGTTCTGAGGTAGGTGCATCTGGGTTCCAGTCCGGGGCTCGTTCCTAAGTTATACAGATCGAGACTTCATGGTGAGCTGCTCCTCTTGGCGACTTCCAGCAGCACTATGGAGCTATTCTTTTGTTATTTCTGTCTATACTCACTCAGACAATAGGACAGACTTCCATTCTTTTGATATTTATTCTACTAGATGCCTGTAGACTTGTGACACTAGTTCCTGGCACACACATGCTAGTAGACTTTATTTTGGAAGGTTATCGTAAATTACTATTTCATGATTATTTATTTTGCATAAAATTTGCCTAAGTTATCCGTTTTTACTTGATGTCACAAAACTAAGTTAAGCAAGTGTTGAAAAAATGTTTTTGGTGAACTACCTAAAATCATTAGTAGATAATATTTGGCTTGCCTGACGGCGATGTTGGGCGCCATCGCGACCTGAATTAAGATTTGGGTTGTGAAAACATGGTATCAGAGCTCTAGGTTCACGTAGGTCTCATAAGTTACGGGCCAACCCAATAGAGTCCTGCGGATTGATACAGAGACGTCTGTATTTATCTTCGGGAGGCTATAAGGTGTTAGGAAATCTCTCTTTATTCATCTTTTATCGTGCAGTTGATGGTATACTAAATCTCACTCTTCTATTCTCTCGCAGATGGTGAGGACGCGAGCAACCGATGTTCCGGACCCGAGAGGAGCCACTACCCCGTCATCCGACGCCGTGGCAGAGGCTGGGGGAGGGCACCGACCCGAGGAAGGGGACGAGGGCATCCTAGGACTGTACCGGTCGCACCCCCAGCGAATCTAGTAGAGGATCCCATCACTGAGGAGCAGGGCGAGGTGCCCGCAGCAGATCCTGCCCCTTTAGATTTTACGACAGCGCCAGGATTTCAGGAGGTCATGGGTTGTATGATGCGATTCATGGACACCATGACTCAGGCTGATTTATTTCCAGCAGATCCGGCCACATCTCAGGCGGGAGGGGGAGCACAGACCCCTACTGGACAGGCCGCTGGACATGAAGCAATAGTATATCAGACCCTGGGTACACTGCCCATGGGCGGGGTTCAGCCAGTAGCAGCAGCAGCACCTGAGCCTAGACCAGCTGCGAATGGCGATCCGCAGAAGTTATTAGACAGATGGACCAGATTGCACCCTCCTGTCTACGGAGGTGAGCGTCATGAGGACACGCAGGACTTTATTGATAGGTGTAGGGACATACTACACAACATGAGGATACTGGAGTCTCATGGAGTTGACTTCACCACTTTTCAACTAGAGGGCAGGCCCGTAGATGGTGGCAGTCCTATATTCTTGGCAGACTGACAGATTCCCCTCCCATCACTTTGGAGCAGTTCACTCGGTTATTCCTGGACAGATATATTCCACCCTCTGAGAGGGAAGAGCTGCGGTATTAGTTTGAGCAGCTGGAGCAGGGTCAGATGTCAGTGACGACTACAAGGCTAGGTTTTCTGAGCTGTCTCATCATGCACTCATGATACTTCCTACTGACGCAAAGAGAGTGCAGATATTTGTATCTGGGTTGCATCCAGGTATTAGGGCCAACATGGCTCGAGAGGTGGAGATGGGGACTCCTTATCAGCTTGTGGTAGAGATTGCTCGCAGGATCGAGGGTTATCCGTCGAGGATCAGAGAGCAAGGTCAGTAGGATAAGAGGGTTAGATTTTCTGGGGATTTCAAAGGTCCTCCAGCTAGGGGCAGAGGCCAGTTTGGTAAGGGCCAGCCCAGTAGGCCCCCATATTCAGCACCACCACCACCTCCACGAGGTGTCCCAGCGAGGCCTTATTTCAGCGCCATGCCGGAGAGTTCTTACCGCCTGCCAACTATTCAGGGTTCCTCCGGCTGGTATTCTGGTCATCAGGGGTCTACCAGTCCTTATTCCAGTGCTATGCCAGAGAGTTCCTACCGTCCTCCCGCTATTCAGGGTTCTTCTTCAGGGCAGTAAGCTATGTTTCCGGGAGGTTGTTATGAGTGTGGGGATCCAGGTCACATGAAGAGTCATTGTCCCAGGCTTCGGGGCAAGGAAATGCAGTAGGGTCACCAGCCTATGAGGTCAGCACCAGTGGTTCGGCCACCCAGAGGTGGAGGACAGACTGGCAGGGGTTGTCCCAGAGGTGGAGGCTAGGCAGGGGGAGCCCAGTCAGCTCCTGTTTATTCCGGTGGAGGTCAGTCATCCGGTGCTCTAGCCAGATTCTATGCTATTCCGGCCAGATCAGATGTAGTGGCCTCAGATGCCGTGATCACAGGTATTATTTCAGTATGCGGTAGAGATGCATCAGTATATTCAGTCCAGGGTCCACTTATTCATATGTATCAACCTTATTTGCTCCTTCCCTGGATATTCCTTGTGAGTCCTTGGGCACTCCTGTTTATGTGTCCACTCCTGTGGGCGATTCTGTGGTTGTCGACCGGATTTATCGGTCTTGTATGGTTATATTTTGTGGGTTCGAGACCAGAACGGACCTCATGTTGCTCGATATGGTCGATTTTGAGGTCATCCTGGGCATGGATTGGCTGTCTCCCTATCATGCCATTCTATATTGCCATGTCAAGACTATTACTCTAGCTATGCCTGAGTTGCCGAGATTGGAGTGGAGAGGTTCCTCAGTTAGTGCCGCTAGTCGGGTCATTTCTTTCCTGAAGGCTCGACATATGGTCGAGAAGGGTTGTTTGGCTTATCTTGCGTATGTGCGGGACACCACCTCCGAGTCTCCGACTATTGATTCAGTGCCAGTAGTTCGAGAGTATGATGATCTATTCCCTTCAGACCTCCCAGGCATGCCACCGAATCGTGACATTGATTTCTGCATTGACTTAGCTCTGGGCACCTAGCCCATATCTATTCCCCCTTATCGCATGGCTCCGAAGGAATTGAAGTAATTGAGAGAACATCTCGAGGATTTATTGGCTAAGGGGTTTATCAAACTGAGCGTATCGCCTTGGGGTGCTCCAGTGCTATTTGTGAAGAAGTAGGATGGGACTATCGAATGTGTATTGACTACCGCTAGTTGAACAAGGTCACCATCAAGAACAAGTACCCGTTGCCGCGTATCGATGATTTGTTTGACCAGTTGCAGGGTGATTTCTAAGATTGACTTGAGATCGGGGTACCATCAGCTGAAGATCCGGGACTCGGATGTTCCGGAGACTACCTTTCTTTTGAGATATGGACACTATGAGTTCCTGGTGATGTCATTTGGCTTGACTAATGCCCCAGCAACAGTTATGGACTTGATGAACAGGGTGTTCAGGCCTTATATTGATTCTTTTGTCATCGTCTTCATTGATGACATTTTGATTTACTCATACAGCCTGGGGGAGCACGAGCAACATTTGAGGGTTGTGCTCCAGACTTTGCGGGAACAAGAGCTGTATGATAAGTTCTCCAAGTGTGAATTTGGTTGGATTCTGTGGCATTCTTGGGGAATGTGGTATCCGGAGAAGGTATCAAGGTTGATCCTAAGAAGATTGAGGCAGTTCAGAGTTGGCTACGCCCTACTTCAGCTACATAGATCAGGAGCTTCTTGGGTCTAGCGGATTATTATCGCCGATTTGTGTAGGGCTTTTCATCCATTGCATCCCCTCTAACTAGATTGACCCAGAAGAATGCCCCATTTCGATGGTCCGACGAGTGTGAGGCGAGCTTTAAGAAGCTCAAGACAACATTGACCTCAACACCAGTTCTAGTGTTGACTTCCGGTTCTGGGATGTATACGGTTTATTGCGACGCTTCACGTGTTAGTTTGGGTTGTGTGTTGATGCAGGAGGGGCGATTTATTGCATATGCTTCACGGCAACTGAAAGTTCATGAGAAGAATTACCCTATGCACGATCTGGAGTTAGCGGGATTGTTCATGCTCTTAAGATTTGGAGGCATTACTTGTGTGGAGTGCCTTGTGAGGTTTATACAGATCACCGCAGTTTGCAGCACTTGTTCAAGCAGAGAGATATCAATTTGAGGCAGCGCAGGTGGCTTGAGTTGCTAAAGGATTATGACAGCACAATTCTTTATCATCCGGGCAAAGCGAACGTGGTATCAGATGCCTTAAGCAGGAAGGCAGAGAGTCTGGGTAGTTTGGATTTCATTTCAGCATAGGAGAGACCTCTAGCTTTGAACATTCAGTCCTTGGCTAATCGCTTGGTGAGGTTGGACCTTTCCGAGCCCAGTCGGGTTCTTGCATGTGTGATGGCTCAGTCTTCATGAATGGGGGAGATCAAGACTCGGCAGTATGATGATCCGTACTTGGTGGCTCTCTGGGAGACAGTGGTTCAGGGTGGTGCCAAAGAGGTTTCTATTGGCGAGGATGGTGTTCTGAGACTTCAGGGTCGCTTATGTGTCCCTAATGTTGATGGACTGAGGGAAAGGATTATAGAGGAGGCTCACAGTTCACGGTATTCTACACATCTTGGTGCTACGAAGATGTATCGTGACCTGATGCAGCATTACTAGTGGAGACGGATGAAGAAAGACATAGTAGAGTATGTGGCTAGATGTCTAAATTGCCAGCAGGTTAAATATGAGCACTAGAGGCCAGTAGGCCTACTTCAGCAGATGCCTATACCTGAGTGGAAATGGGAGCGCATCACTATGGACTTCGTAGTTGGGTTGCCTCGGACTTTGCGAAAGGTTGATGCGGTTTGGGTCATTATTGACAGGTTGACCAAGTCGGCACATTTCATTCTAGTAGCTACCACTTACACTTCTGAGAGGTTGGCCCAGATCTACATTCGAGAGATATTTCGGTTGCACGGTGTGCCTGTGTCCATTATATCAGATCGAGGTCCTCAGTTCACCTCCCACTTCTAGAGAGCCGTACAGAGTGAGTTAGGCACCCGGGTAGAGCTCAGCACAACATTCCACCCTCAGACCGATGGGCAGTCAGAGCGGGCAGTTCAGATATTGGAGGACATGCTCAGAGCATGTGTGATTGACTTTGGAGGATAGTGAGACCAGTTCTTACCTTTGTCCGAGTTTGGTTATAATAATAGTTATCAGTCCAACATTGAGATGGCTCCATTCGAGGCCTTGTATGGTCGGCGATGTCAATCTCCCATCGAGTGGTTTAAGCATGGCAAGGCTAAGCTATATGGCACCGATCTGGTGAAGGATGCTATGGAGAAGGTGAAGTTGATTCAGGAAAGACTTCGCACAGCACAGTCCAGACAGAAGAGTTACGCGGATCAGAAGGCGCGTGATGTATCATTTATGGAGGGCGAGAAGGTTCTGTTGAAGGTCTCGCCGATGAAGGATATTATGAGGTTTGGGAGGAAGGGTAAGTTGAGCCCGAGGTTTATAGGCTCATTTGAGGTGTTGAGACGAGTTGGGGAGGTTGCTTATGAGCTTGCTTTACCTCCCAGTTTATCAGGGGTTCATCCGGTCTTTCATGTGTCCATGCTCCGGAGGTATCACACCGACTTCTATCACGTGGTAGATTTCAGTACCATTCATCTAGATGAGAGGTTGGGTTATGAGGAGGAGCCAGTTGCTATCATTGACACGTAGGATCGCCAGTTGAGGTCCAAGAGGGTTTCCGCCGTAAAGGTCCAGTGGAGGGGCCAACCAGTCGAGGAGGCGACTTGGGAGCCCGAGGAGGACATGCGGAGTAGATATCCACACTTATTCAGCACCCTAGGTACGATTCTAGACCCGTTCGAGGACGAACGTTTATTTAAGAGGTGGAGAATTAACGACCCGACCGGTCGTTTTGTGTTCTAGGACCCTGTGCCCTTAAATGAGACTCCCCGTAGTTGCTTTTACTGATTTATGACTTGCGAGGACGGGTGGTTCGAGATTTGGAGGAGTCTGGAGTAGTATAGGAACACCTAGTTCCTTAAGGTTGGCCTTAAAGGCCAAGTTTGACTTCAGTCAACATTTTCAATAAACGACCCCAGAATCGAGATTCGAAGATTCCGATAGGTTCGTATGATGATCTCGGACTTGGGCGTACGTTCGGAACGGGTTTTGGATGACTCGGGAACGTTACGACGCCATATAGTGAAATGAGAATGTTCTTAAGTTCAAATTGAGGTTTGGAACGTGTTTTTGTGTTATCAAGGTCTGAACGGAATTTCGAGACTGGGAATAGTTCCATTATGTCATTTATGACTTGCTTGCAAAATTTGGTGTCATTCCGAGTAGTATAGAGAGGTTCGACGTATTGTTAGCGAATTCAAAGAACTTGAGGTTCTTAAGTTTGATCCAATAGGTTTTGGGGTATGATTGTTAGATTTAGCATTGTTTCGGACATTCCGAAGGCTCGAGCGAGTCCGTATTATGATTTAGGACTTGTTGGTATATTTGGACAGGGTCTCGGGTGGGCCTAGATGCTATTCGGGCGTCGAGCGAGGCAAAAACCAACCTAAAATGACTGTTGGTGCACCAGATCTGGTGCGACCGCACCTGCGGAGGTCAAGCCGCAGGTGCGAGACTGCTCCTGCAATCCCAATCTCGCAGGTGCGACTCCTGAGGGAGTTGCCAACTTCCGCAGGTGCAGACCCCTTTCCGCAGAAGCGGAGCCGCAGGTGAGGACTTCGCTCCGCAGGTGCAAAACCAGACCCCCTTCCCCTTCTCCGCAGGTGTGAGATTTTTTATCGCAGATGCGAGACCGCAAGTGCGGTCCTCGATCCGCATGTGCGAAAAGCCTGTAGGCAGTGCACTTCCTTTTAAACACGGGACTTAGCCATTTTTGAACAATTATCTTCATTCTTGGGCGATTTTGAGATCATGCAAGGAAGGTATTAGACCTAGCTGCTGTGAGGTAAGTAATTCCTACTATGAATTTAGCTTATTACTTGAATTGTTAGGTAGATTAACACCACAATTAGTTGAAACCATGGGTTAGAGTAAAGAACCTAGGTTTTTGCTAAAAATGGGAAATTACTAAGAAATTTGTTGAGGAATCAAACAAAAACTATATAGTATTGATCCTTAGGCCATGGGTGATAGTTTCCTTCAAAAATTTCCGAAATCCGAGCATGTGGGCCCGGGAGCGTATTTTGGGATTTTGCAATTTAGGTTGAAATAATCATTTAAATAGGGAAACTTCATACTTTTGAGTATAGATTGATTTATTTATGCTATATTTGACTAGTTTCGAGTCCTTGGGCGACAAATTTGGAGTTTGGGGCGCGTTCTTGACCTGGAAAGTAGGCTTGACACGAGGTAAGTCTCCTTTCTAACCTTGTAAGAGGGAATTTTCCCCATTGGTGAATTAAAAGATTATGTGCTATTGGTGTGGGGGAATACGTGCGTGCGAGGTGATGAGAGCCCGTGGGTAGTGACTATTATTGATATGTCTGGGTAGTTAGGCCCACACGATGCCATGTGAATTCCGTTAACTTGAGTTATATGCTTTGTAACTTCATTGTATGCAACTTTGTTTTCAAGAAAAATCGAGAGTTTGATGTTTTAAAGGAATTGTTATTTGAAAATAATTGAAAGAAAGATGTTGTGATTGCATGCGACCGTATCGCAATTTATTTCCCGCGAGCGGAGTGATTTATTCCCCCACTCTCATGGGAGCGGGTCGTATGCCACGACAGGTTGATATATGCATCTATGGTTCGCGCCGTTTGACCCTTCGACAGTGCACAATTCTTATTATTATGTTGCCCTAGGCCGAATGTTCTTATTCCACTATGCGCATGCTATTTGTCTGATATTGTTTATGACTGTTGAGCTGTGAATTATCCGGGAGGATCGAACTGAAAACTTGTAAATTGATACTTCACTACATATTTGGATTTTATTACGATTCGATATTTATTTTCTTACTATCCATGCTTATTTGTTTCCCTCTTTTAAATTATCACCTAAATACATTGTTTGGACCCTAGTAAGTGTCAAGTCGACCTCTCGTCACTACTTCTTCGAGATTAGGCGGGATACTTACTGGGTACGTATTGTTTATGTACTCATTTTACGGTCTGTACTTAATTGTATAGGTTCTGAGGCAGGTGCATTTGGGTTCCAGTCCAGGGCTCGTTCCTGAGTTATACAGATCGAGGCTTCACGGTGAGCTGCTCCTCTTGGCGATTTCCAGCAACACTCTGGAGCTATTCTTTTGTTAATTCTGTCTATACTCACTGAGACAGTAGGACAGACTTTCGTTCTTTTGATATTTATTCTACTAGATGCCTATAGACTTGTGACATTAGTTCCTGGCACACACACGCTAGTAGACTTTATTTGGGATGTAATCGTAAATTATGACTTCATGATTATTTATTTTGCATAAATTTGCCTAAGTTATCCATTTCTACTTGATGTCACAAAACTAAGTTAAGCAAGTGTTGAAAAAATATTTTTTGGTGAACTACCTGAAATCACTAGTAGATAATGGTTGGCTTTCCTTACGGTGATGTTGGGCGCCATCGCGACCTGAGTTAGGATTTGGGTCATGACACCGGGCTTGCTAACCGAAATATATTTGCAATGACCGTTTAGTCCTTTTTATAAGGCATAGTTGGGTGTGATCAGTGCCAGCACGACTCAAGCCAATTTGTGTATCTGCTTACAAATAATATTATTGTCGTATTATTATTGTTATTTTTCCGTGTCATTTTCCTACAATCTAAGAAACTATGGAAAGTAATACTACTGCGAAAATTTTTGATGGTGCTAGCAATTTTGGTGTTGTCTCCACTGCTACTATTCCAGTTGTCCTGCCAGATATCCATGGTGTTGCAAATACGTTATTGCATCCACAACTTTGGCAGACTCTAATATCAAAACACAGGTATGTAAACAGACATGGTTACATATCCAATGCTAATATTAAAACCTTCAAGAAGAATGCACCTCAATGCAAGAGAAAAGTTGTGATAAATGATAATCTCGCTAAGTCAAAATTAAATTTGACTAAAGCGGATAATATAATTGTTGCGGTCATTTTCCAAATAAATAATGTGGCCAATGTGAGAAATTGGGTGATAGACTCTGGCAGGCACATTTGTGCAAACAAAAATGAACTTTTGTCTTACACCCAAATTGAGGAAAGAGAAGAAACTATTTATCTTGGTGACTCAAGGACAATTCGGGTTCTTGGGAAAGGAAAAATTCTTCTCAAGCTCACATCTGGTAAAACCCTAGCATTGAGTGATGTATTGTATGTTCCTAATATACGAACCAATTTGGTTTTTGTGGGATTATTAGAAAAAGTTGAAGTGAAGGTTTCCTTTGAAAATAATGAGGTCATATTGACCAAAAATAATATTTTTGAGGGCAATGGATATTGTGGCCATGGTTTATTTGTGCTTAATATTTTTGATACTAGCTATAAAAATGCATCTTCTTCTGCTTATATGGTTGAGTCAATTTCTTTGTGGCATGCTAGACTAGGACATGTTAGTGTCGCGTATATAAAGAAAATGCAGTCACTAGGATTAGTATCTGTTTAGACTCAAATAATATTGACGAATGTGAAATATGTGCTGAAGCTAAAAGTACTAGAAAGACCTGTTTTTCCGTAAATAGAGAAACTGAATTGTTATCTTTAATTCACACTGATTTAGGTGACTTGAAGCAGACTATGACTAGAGGTGGTAAAAGATATTATGTGACTTTTATTGATGATTTTTCTAGATATACTAAGTTGTATTTGCTTAGAGATAATTATGATGCATTTAATGCTTTTATTTCTTATAATACTGAGGTTGAAAATCAACTTAGTAGAAAAATCAAGAGAATTAGATTAGATAGAGGTGGAGAATATTTATCTATGATTATTGTGAAAAGAATGGAATAATTCATGAAGTAACTCCGCCTTATTCGCCTGAGTCAAATGGAGTAGTTGAAAGAAAAAATAGAATATTGAAAGAGATAATGAACTCTATGTTAGTTAGTTCTAATACTCCTAATAATTTGTGGGGTGAAGCTATATTATCTACTTGTCACTTACAGAATAGAATACCATATAGAAGAACTGGCAAAAATCTGTATGAATTGTGGAAGGGTTATAAACCTAACTTGAAATATTTAAAAGTGTGAAGGTGTCTTGCTAAAGTTCTTTTGCCTGAACCTAAAAAGAGAAAAATAGGTTCTAAAACTGCTAATTGCATGCATATTGGATATGCTTAAGATTCCTTGTTTTAAAAAGTGATGTGCTTGATTGCAACTATAATTGAGACAAAGAATGTTGAGTTCTTTGAATATATTTATCCATTGTCTGATAAAAATTTTCATACGCATGTTGAAACAAATAGTGAAATTAGCTCTAATGAGGAACCAAGAAGGAGCAAAAGGCTTAGAAAAGAATATTTTTCTTATGAAAATGATTTTCAAACTTTTCTTGTCAATAATGAACCATCAACTTATTTTGAAGCTATATCTTCTTCAGAAGGTAATTATTGGAAAGAGACAACAAAAATTAAAATTGATTCTATTAAGAAAAATAATACATGAATTTTAACTGATTTACCTCCTGGTGTAAAACCTATTGGTTGTAAATGAATTTTCAAAAGGAAATTTAATCCCGAGGATCCGTAGATAAATATAAATCTCGGTTAATAGCAAAAGTATATAGACTATTTTGACACATTTGCACTAGTGACTAGAATTTCTTCTATTCGAGTTTTAATTGCTTTAGCTTCAATCCGTAAGCTTTTTATCCACCAAATGGATGTGAAAACTGCTTTTCTAAATGGTGATTTAGAAGAAGAAATTTATATGGTTCAACCTGAAGGTTGTGTCATATTGCTGGACAAGAATATAAAGTTTGTAAATTAATTAAATCTCATTATGGCCTTAAACAAGCTCCTAAGCAGTTGTATGAGAAATTTGAATAAGTCTTACTGAGAGACCGTTTATCTTCAGTGGAGGTGGATAAATGTGTTTATACTAAAGTGGTAGACAATGATTATGTGATAATATATCTGTATGTTGATGACATGCTTATATTTGGTACAAGTTTAAACATTGTGCAAAGTACTAAATTATTTCTGTCTGCTATAATATGTCTGTATGTTGATGATATGCTTATATTTGGTAGAATTTAAATATTGTGCAAAGTACTAAATTATTTCTGTCTGCTAATTTTGATATGAAAGATCTGGATAAAGTAAATATGATATTGAGAGTTAAAGTTATAAGGAGTGAAGATGACATAATATTGTCACAAGAACATTATGTTGAGAAACTTCTCAAGAAGTTTGAATATTTGAATGTCACACCAGTGAGAACTCCTTTTGTTGCTAACTCTCAGTTAAAAAAGAATAATGGTGACCCAGTTGCTCAGTCTAAATATGCTCAGATTATTGGGAGTCTAATGCATTTAATGAATTTTACAAGACCTGATATAGCCTATGATGTGTGTAGATTGAGTAGATATACTCATAATCCATAAACGAGCATTGGGTCTGCATTAGCTAGACTAATGAAATATTTGAGAGGAACCATGAATTATGGTATCCTATATAGTGGATTCTTTTCTAATTTAGAAGGGTACAGTGATGCAAACTGGATCTCCGATTCATATGAGACAAAATCCACTAGTGGTTATGTATTCACCCTTGGTGGCGGTGCAGCATCGTGAAAATCAGCTAAATAAACGATCATTGCTAGATCGACTATGGAATCAGAGTTTGTAGCTCTGGAGTTAGTTGGTTTGAGGCTGAGTGGCCAAGAAACTTTTTAATATCCCTTTAATAAAGGATGTATTGCCTCATGTGTCTATACATTATGGTTGCCAAGCGGCAACAGCTAGCAAAGAATAAATCTTATAATTGTAAAAGTAGGCACATGAAATTGAGACATGATGTCATTGTTGATACCCAGTTTTCCCCAAAAAATATTTTAAAATTGCATATATACCTTCAAAGTCATGCATTAATAGCAATTGGTATTTTACCATAATTTTCCTATATTTTTATTAATTTGTCCAGTATTTATTGTCAACAAATAATTATAAAATTGCATCACAAATGATTTCAAAAATCATTTCTTGATTTAATTTATTGTTTATGGTCCTAATTAAACCCAATTATTTCATAATTAGCCAAACTGGCATCTTTTGACTATAATTGCAATAACTTTGCAATTATAGCTCAAGCATATAATTTTGCACTATTTTCTACTAGAAATTAGACATTTGTACTTTTAAATACTAAATAATCATTTCAAACTATTTTCTATGCATGAAAATTATTTTTTATAATTATTAGTTATTTTGTAAATTATTTTAATTAATTTTGAATTGGGTATTTAAAAACTAGCCTAATCTCATTTCAATTGTAGCCTAAGTTAAACCTGACCCCAACCCCGATTAAAACAGCCCAAACCCCAGGCCTAATCCGCTTAAATCCACCCGACCCAACTCCTTTTTTAATCTGGACCGTTGATCATTTTTAATCAACGATCTAGATCCCTTCTTGCCTTAATTAATCCTAAGACTACCCCTCCCCCCCCAAACCCTCATTCCCTCCTCTCATTTTTCCCTCATCTTCTTCGCTGTTACACTCTCCCCTCATATCTCAAACTCTCTCTGCTAAACCTAACCTCTCACCGGTCATTGACTTGCCGGTAACTATGGTGGACTCACCACCATCCCAGCTCCCATGGATCCATCTTCTGCCGGATTATTGCTGCCTTAAGGTCCTTGAAGGAACCAGAAGGCGGTTCACTCACCTCCCATGGTTTTCATGCCATTTTCAGGCTACCATGGCCTTTCTGAGTAAGATCTTCCTATTTCGCTTTAAACCTATGGGTTAACTAAGCCTATATCTTCATCTCTATGTTATCTTTTCTAAAAACCCTAATCTCATCTCATGAACTTCTCAGATCTGTACAGATCTGAGATGGTTCGAACTTATTTTTACTTGTTTTATGAAGATTCTCTTGATTTTTCGAAGTGGCTTTTCATTTTCCTAAACTAGGGTTTCCCGAAAATCTTTTTCTCCAAAATATTTTCTGATTTTAAGTGTTTAATCTCCTGTTCTTATGTGTTTTCGACTGGTTATGTTGAGTTTACCCCAACCCTAACTAGTTTATGCTAAAACCCCAATTTTGGACATTTTTATTTGGATTCTGAGTTTGACCGTGTTACTTGTGCACTATTTTCTATCTATGCTTTGATTCTCATGATTTTCCTTTAGCTTAATTCGATCAACTGTGATTTGTACCCTAGTATGTCTTTATTAGGATTTGTGATTTTATTCTCGACTGATCCAGTATGTTTATGCTTGGCCTACTTGTTTATTCATGTTTATTCATGGAAACCTATGTTGTTTTCCTTTAAATCAGTATTATTTCGAGTCCTTGATTCACTGAATTTCTATGGTAATACATGTATGCTGATTTTCGGTTATTTCCCTATTTTTCATAACTGTTAATTATTTCTTGCCTTATCTTTGATTAACCGTGAAATTTGCTGACTCTTACTAAGTATTTCCTTTATTAACTCTTTTGTACTTACCCCTAATTACCTACTCTGTACCTAAGGTTACTTGATTTCCTTCTTTAATTATCTGCCTTGCTCTTGACCGTTGGTTGATTACCCCTTAATTGGTGGAAACTTGGCTGATTTCATGTATGATTAAATCTGTAATTTTCCCTAATTGCTACATAATTGATTCTTTACCTTATTCTGTCTAGCTCTCAACTGCTATATATACTCTCCTCCATTCTCACTTCTAACACACTTTTCACTGGAACTCAAAAAAACACACGCACACATTAGTTCAAAAACTCTCTTATACTCAAAGCTTTTCTGCTCTCATTTTTTCTTTGTTACTTACTATTGTTCTGAATTAGCCGGCTGCAAGCCAAGGCTAATTATTTTTCTCTCCTATCCTTCACCTTGTGCTTACTATCTCTTTACTAGTATGTTATAATTTCAATTCAAGTCCTAAACTAACATGTTTCTTTTACTGCTTCAGTTTATCATGTTTCTGATCTGTTCCTATCTATGGTTTTGTTGTTCAACATGTAATTGACATGTCTACATCATCGTTCATTTAGCATATTATGTTATGTCCCACTCCCCAATAGGATCAGTATGCTTATGAATATGTTACCCCTTTGTAGTATGTCCCAATGTGACTCTGCTCTATCTAATGTTTACCTGTTTTCTAGCATGAACCTTTCTTTGCAAAGCAATTTATATCCTAAGTTGTCTGATTCTGGGTTGATTCTGAAATTCATGCTGTGTTGATACCATTAACTATCGCTTAATCTCCATAAACCCCCTACAAGAACTTTGATGTTCCTGTATACTATGTGCTCTATGTGTCCCCAATTTCCATCACCCCTGTATGAAGGACTGTGATTTGAATGTGCTGAATTTATTTGTGCTGTGATTAGTCTACTGTTTGTTAATTGTCCTACTCTTCTCAAAAATTGTTTTTTACTAACAACTCTCCTATTTTGTAAAACTGTTTCAACTAAGTCTTTTTCAAGCACTGTCTTTCCTATTAAAACCTTTTCAAAACTATCTCAAGCACTCTCACTCTACACTTAGGTCCTTAGGTTCTGCCCCGCCAGTGTATGATTGCCTTCGGATCCCTATGAGATCCCTCCGAACTCTGATGCACTGGAGTTGGACCTTCCACATTGCACTTACTCGATTATGGTTATGAAATCTTGGTGTGAGCACTGCCTGGGATCCCTTTGAGGTCCTTAGGGAACTCTGACACACCCGGATATGAGAAAGGCTACGAAACATTTTAGGCACTTGAGGTTCTGGGAATCTGGGCCTGTTTTTCAAGCTCCCTATAATTTAACTTCTTCTTTTCCCTTATTTAGTTATGTAATTTACTCAGCTGGTCTGTAATAATTATTTGTAAACTGATATTGGGGATGACTAGTGAAGTGGGGAGGGTAGCCATATAGTTCTGTTAACATCATCGGGTAGAAATCATGTTTTAAGCTTTACATTATTTCTATATGCATTAGAATCCATGTTTTAGGACCAGAATGTTCATTCAAACCATGCCAACCATGCATTAGATACCATATTATTTCATGTCTACTGTTTCAGCATCTCATCCATGCTTTATGTCTATCACTTAGAAATCCTGCTTCTAGGCTAAATAATAGCGTTAACATAAAAGTTGTTACCCTTGTGCATTCAAAATATCACGTTTTAATCATTTTGTAACTTTTTTATGTATTTAGTAATCATATTTTAGGAATCCTGTGCATTCTGAAATTATGTCTTAATCATTCTGCATTTTATATTTGCATATTAGATACCATGCTCTAGGACTCCGTTTGCATTTGCTTAACCACGCCTAGTTTTAACTATTGATTCATGAAAAAGGTAAAACAATCTCACATACGATTGTTCTATTTTAGATAAAACTAGTAACAATCTCTACATAATCATATCATCTAGAACAACATGCTTTTAGATAAAACAAATTTTGAACTGTTTTTTGACAATTCTGGTGATTATTATGCACAATCCCACGCCTAGGCAAGCCTTAGGTAACCAATCTCTTTAAAAGCTGGAACCTTGCTTGGTTGTGTTTACTGTTTAAAGACACATGTTTTAAAATTAGTAGGCAAACTGATTAGGTCCTTGCTATTGAGTTTATAAAACAAGCTGCATACTTCTGTGCATTGATATTCACTTAGATATCTTGTCTTAGGATTCTGTCTAATAAAACTGCCTCTTGTTTGTGTTTGAGACGTGCTGCTTATGTGCATTATCTATGGAGGTAAACTTGAGCCTCTTAATTGTTTCTTCCCTGCTTTATCTGTTCAAGTCCTATCTGTTCTTACTTGTCGCCTAGTATTTTCTCCTTTTCAACCTTAGGGGTCTGTCTAGAACTGCCTATAGGTAGAGGTCGTAATCTCCTCTAGGACCATTAAGAAGGGTCGGGTAACAACACGCATAAAGATCGTTAAACAACACTCGCTTTAATAACCGCTAAGGGGTGGGAAGGGTAGACATGGCTATGATGACCGGTGCGCTAATGCTACGTGTAGCCCCTCTTCTGAGGAGTGATTACCGGGCATTGTACTGATGTGATCCTATAGGATAAACAACCTAAGACCCCCTATCCCTTACATATGTGTGGTTAGATCATAACTCTTTCAAAACTTTATGTGTGTGCCTAGACTCTAAATCTTTTAATCTTTAGCACATATGTGTGCTTAGACTGCGAATCTTTTTAAACTTTTATTTGTTTAAGCTTACTACTTGTTTAAATTCACAAAGCTTGTTTGGTCGGGAACCACAGCTGTGGACTTCGAGGGGTGCCTAACACCTTCCCCTTGAAGTAATTTCAAGCCCTTACCCTATCTCTGGTTATCTAATCTGTGTTTATAATGACCCTTAGTAGGTGCCCTAACGCACCTTAAAATCGTTATGTGGCGACTCTTCAATTCCTTATCCCTTTTCCAAAAGGAAATGAGTTGTCCCAATAATGTCGAATACCCTGACCGATCCGAAAGGGGAGGAAAGAGGGGGGCGTGACAGCATGTCGACTCTGCTGGGGATTTATCTAGGCTTTCACCATTTTAAACTGCTTTGTGAACTTGTCTTTACTTTGTTAATACTTGCGACCTTCCCCTTTCCCCCTTCATATGCCATTAATTGTTTATTTATTTCAAGTACTTGTTCCTTTCAGAATCAAAATTGACATGTTTCTTTTTGTTTTCCTTTGTAACTGCTTTTTCAATTATAACTGTTGTATTTACCGCTTTCATAACGTGCAAATACATGACAACATGCTTTTATTTCCCATTTATTGTTGCATAAATCATGCTCAATATCATATTTCACTCGTGCCTATACAAATCCTATAGAAATGCTTGATGAGTGTTTGCGACCTTCCATTTTATATCACCCCCAAAATTCGGAAAGGCTTATTTGCGGTAAAACTAGTCGATCAGCGGTGCAGTCGACGGTTCCGTGCCTTTCCCTCTCAAGTTGTCCGCTTGAGGGTACCATTCTAAAACCCCATAGAAATCTTACTCTGTTATATTGTGCATGCATCATGGTCAAACCTAGCCGGGTTAACGTGTTGTCCGCACGATAGCTCTTTAAGACAGACTTATCCAAAAGTCCACCGGGTTTTTCATAATCCCAACGGACGCAGTCATGTTCTGTGCATTTATTTGGATAACTAAATGCATGCATGCTAATCATAAGTGTATAAATAGTCAAGTCTGGCTGGGGTAAGGGTCTAACCCTATCTATTTTGCAGAAAATAAGGCATGAAGTCCCCAGGTTCGGCATGGTCCAAAGTATACCACCACTATTGCTGGATTGGTGGGAAGACCTCTCGCCCAGTGACAAATACCATGTGAAGAGGGTCCTCGGGAACTTTCCCTCTTTACTGGATATTCAACCAAACAACATGTTGATCGAGGCAACCACTGTGTTCTCGGACAGAGAAAGGTCTGTGTTCTGTTTTGGCAACATAGAAATGACCTCCATCTTGGAGGATGATGTTTTAGACTTCAATACCACACAAGAAGATAGGTTACTTTGTGTGGTACCCAATTTTCGAGTGATGTCTCAGTAGAAGAACCTGGTTCTTCTTGGTGTTCCAACTACTACTGTTGCAGAATAATAAGAAGCAGTAAAGTAAAAACACAGAGATTTTTACGTGGAAAACACCTGGCTCAAAAGGTGAAAAAACCACGACCTACTCCTCAGTAGGATTTGGTCAACTCTTTACTAAAACTCTTAGCCAAACGGACTTAGAAAATAAACTCTTTTGTAATCCTAAGGATTAAATCTAACCCTTTGTAGTAACTAGCCCCTAGCTAATTTCTACACACCTCAAGTTAACTCTAACTTGATCAATACGTAGCTATTACAATTGCTTCTATGAAAGCTGAAAAGATACAATACTAAAGCTCCTACTACAATCAACTAGACTCAATAATTAATCAGATGGAACTGGTTCTTCTAGTTGAACTGTAGCCTCTGCATCGCACAGTAATTCTGCTTGCAAAATATCTCTGGGAATTTTTCTTTCAGACTTTGATTCACTTCAGCTTTGTGCGTCTCTTTTTTCAGCAGAAACACATCAAGTATTTATAGAGTCAGTCGTTGAGCTTGTCTTCCAATTCCAGTTCAACTCTACCTGGGAGAACAAGTTCTTATCAAACTCAACTTCCTTCCTTCGTTTCTGTCCTTGCTGAATTCGACTTCTATTCTTTCATCAATTTGCAACCTTTTCGCATTAGAAGCTACTCTTCTTGTTCATTGGTACTTCACAATCACATTCATCTCCTATGCATATAAGGTTTGTGTGCTAACTCGTCAGGTCAAGTATGTGTGCTCTGATGGACCTGGTTCAATTGGTCAGCCTTTTGTCAATCTTCAAAACTATGCAGGGACATGGGTCAACAAAGGAGATAGGGGGTTTTGCGGGATTACCTTGGGACAGTCCAGGTTTGTTGGTACCGGAGAACCGTGCTGCTAGGGGGTTCCTGAAAATGATGGGTTTGAAGAAGAACGATGGTTTAGAGTGCCTGACAGAGTCTTACATACCTTCTGATTATCTCTGTGAACAATACGACCAAAGAAAATCCTATCGTATCTTCCACGACGAGTTCTCTGTTACTTCCTTGGGTCACATTCACTGCAGGGTTTTTGTGTTCGTCGTTTGCTTCCTGTGTCTGATGGTGTTTCCAAGAAAAGGAGACCAAATTCACACTAGACTGGCTATGGTAGCCAAAACCTTAATGGAAGGGATCGAAGGTCAAACATATACCATTGTCCCTATGATCATAGTAGACATATACCGAGCCTTGGACCACTGCAAGAAGGAGGCCAAACACTTTGAGGGTTGCAATCTGCTACTACAAGTTTGGTTATTGGAGCATCTCCAAAGAGGCCAATATCGTCAGGAATTTCCACGAAGGGCGTGGAATGATCATATAGCCTTCCACCACCCTAAGAGGATGACCTACATCCCTGATAGGTTTTCTCAACCGAAAAATGCTACAGAATGGGCGCAGTTTTTTGATAATTTGTCCGAGGACCAGGTTCAATGAATGTTCGAATGGTTCCCTACCAGTGGATTCATCATCAGATCGAGGGATGCTCCGCACCTGGTGTTGATTGGTTTAAGGGGCATATATCCCTATGTTCCCATCAGGGTCATGAGACAGGTGGGTAGAAAGAAAGTTATACCGCGATTCTCCAAAATGAGTCATTACAGGGCAGATTTTCATGACAACGATATCCCGTACAAATGTGAAGCTCAGCATCTGTGGCATCTCAAGGTTATTTTAGAAAGGGACACCATCGAGCCCGACATATACCACGCAGGGAATGTACGCTTCTACCTATCATGGTTGGAAAACAGCATAGTAGGGATAGTTGAGCCAGGCATCAGCATAAACAGGGTCATAGACGAAGCGGCTGAGGCTCAGGTGAAATACAATAATCAACGCAAAAGGTTTCGTGATTCCGAAGCCGAGCATCTGGAGCAACACAAGACTAATATGGAACTGATCGATGAGTGGAAGAAAGGGCCATCAAATCTAGTGACAGGTTGGAATATTTGGAGCAGGGTCTGATGAAGCTAGAAGCAAAGACAAGAAAAAGGGTCGCCGACTGTCAGAATGCTGAGGGAAACGAAGGAGGGAATCTAACAAGGGTATACCTGCTGTTGGTTATGCATGACCTGGGGAACCTGATTGACAGAACCAAGAAGGCCAAGCTTGGGGAAGGTCCTTCGGGGACTAAGTAGTCTAGGTTTCCTTTTTATTGCTTTACCAATGTAATAAGGCCAAGTGCCATTAGTGACTTTATTTCCTGCACATTATTTTACTGTCATTTTGGACTCGTTTATTTTACATTAATGAAATGAAGCATTTTTGCATCTAAGTTCTCTAAAATCAACTTGTCGCTAGGCCTACCTCTGACACAACGAGGCTCCCAAATTAGGACACGCTTTTATTCCTGCACTATGTGTTTAAATACTGCAATATTTTCTCATGATCCTCACTGACTTGGCTACCTTTTATTTTTGTTTTTGTATTTTGATTATTCCTCTCCCCAAAGGTTGGTTCGTGCATTCTGGAATCATCATCACATCACACAAGATCCAGGGGCCCTCCACCTCCTCCTCCTCCTAGTCCACTTAAAGGCAAAGGCAAAGGCAAAATGGAAGATTTGGGCAACATCAGGCAAGAAAACACAACGCCAGTGAAACGAACAAAAGCTCTTGACAATCAAGGTACTCAGGTTCAGAATGATGCTATGTCACAACTCGAGCAAAGGTTGTTCAAACTCCAAGGAGCATGTCCGGAACTTGGCAAATTTATCCTTCTCACTCAATGTCCCAGATGTCATTCAAAATCTCATACCTCTTCATAACACCCCAAACAAACAGAACCCTCCCATAACTCATGATCATAAAAATCCACCGAAAAAACAAATTATCCCACCACAACACCACAACACCAACACAGCACTTTCCCACGCTCCAATAAATAACCCACTAGTTATCCCTAAACCACAAGACTCCACAAGTGACCACCTCTATGCTCAAACACCCAGTCATCAGAACAACTCCATATACGTGGAGTCTCTACCTCACTCCACCCAACACATTGCTTACACACCTGAATCCAGTGAGAAGGATATGCTCATTAAGAATTTGGCCGAGGAACTCAAGAAGTTGACTAGTCGAGTTTAGGGCGTTGAAGGAAGCAAGGGAGTTGAAGGGTTGAATTATGAAGATCTCTTCATACAACCCGATGTTGAACTACCAGAGGGTTACAAACCTCCTAAGTTCGAAATGTTCGATGGTACAGGTGATCCCAGGGTCCATCTGAGGACCTATTGTGATAAATTGGTTGGAGTAGCAAGAGAGGAGAAGATTCGCATGAAATTGTTCATGAGGAGCCTCACATGAGATGCTTTATCTTGATACATCAGCCAAAACCCTAAGAAGTGGTCCGATTGGGTAAGTATGGCATCAGACTTCATGGACCGGTTCAGGTTCAATACGAAGAATGCACCAGACGTGTTCTACATCCAGAACCTTAAAAAGAAGCCCACCAAAACTTTTTGCGAGTATGCCGCTCGCTGGAGATCTGAAGCAGCCAAGGTTAGGCCTGCCCTAGAGGAAGAACAAATGAACAAATTCTTCGTCCGGGCACAAGACCCGCAGTATTATGAGAGGCTAATGGTGATTGAAAACCTCAAATTATCTGACATCATCAAGCTGGGTGAGAGAATTGAAGAAGGTATCAAGAGTGGAATGGTCACTAACTTTGAGGCCCTACAGGACACCAACAAAGTCTTGCAGTCTGGTGGTATATCCAATAAGAAAGATTCAGGAACGGTAATGGTTGCATAGGGACCCAAATCCCTGTTGGTATACAGAACTTCCCCACTCACCTATCAAGCTCCCTCACTCACCTATCAGTCAACACCTCCACCAGTATATCAGCCATATCCACCATCTACATATCAAACTACTTCCCCCCAGATATTCCCAACCATCTCCTATTTATCATACCTACAACTCTCAGCCATCTCACTTCCAATCATCCCCTGCTCGCCAAAATTTCCCGAGACCTCGACCCAACTTTGATTGCAGACCTCCTAAACAATACACTGCCATTACTAAACCTATCGACCAACTGTATAAAAGATTAAAAGCTGTTGATTATGTCAGTCCTATCCCTACTATAACCCCTGAAAATCCATCCCAATGGGTCAATCCAAACTAGACATGTGCATACCATTCCGGCATGAAGGGGCATACAATTGATGAATGTCGCTCATTGAAGGATAAGATCCATTCTATGATCGATAACAAGGTCATCCAAGCAAAAGAAGCTGCTCCCAATGTTCGCAACAATCCGCTTCCAGACCATAGGGGTGTCAACATGATAAAGATAGAAGAAGATTGGGACCCAGAGGGGTCCATCGGGTTAATCATAGAAAGTGATGACCCAAAGAATCCAGAAGTCACTCTTAATACCATCATAGTCCAGATTCAGCCATTCGGAGACGTCGAGGTAGCTGCGTCACTCCCATTCAAGTTTGAAATGGCACCACCTGCAAACACACATTCACCGTTCGAGGTTGAAGTTATGCCGCCTGCTAAGGCACCCATTCCATTTGAAGTGAAAGTAGCTGCACCAATCACACAGTGTCAGTGTTAACCATGCCACCTTTCAACGACAAGGTTGTACCTTGGGATTACACGGTTGAAGCAAGAAGGAAAAGTAAAGTCAAGATAGAAGAAGCTGGTGCTGCACAGGGGATGACAAGGACCGGCAGGGTCTATACACCTGAACACTTGGCAGAGTCTAGCAAGAATGCTTCCAACAGGCCACCCGTCATTGAGACAGGCCCAGATGATCTTTGGAGGAAGGTGCAGGCCAGGGAATACTCAGTCATCGATCAGCTGAACAAAAATCCGGCCCAAATATCCATTCTTTCATTGCTGCAGAATTCAGAGACACACATGAATGCTTTGATGAAAGTGCTGAAAGAAGCATATGTGCCAAATAACATAACTAGTGGAGAAATGGCCAATATGGTAGGTCAAGTGCTGGAGAGTCACAAGATCACTTTCCACGAGGACGAGCTATCGCCTGAAGGGCTAAGTCATAACAAAGCACTACACATCACTGTGCAATGTGAAGACTACTTCATCACCAGGATTCTGATCGACGGTGGATCCAACCTCAACATTTGTCCGTTGACAATAATCAAGAAATTGGGCAAGGGACTGCACGAGATCAAAGAAAGATCTATGAATGTAAAGGCTTTTGGCGGTTCTCAAAGGTCTACCATCAGCGAAATCAATATTCGTCTGCAGATGGGACCTACATGGTTCGAAATTGAATTTCAGGTGATAGACATATCGGCACTTATAATCTATTGTTGGGACGCCCATGGATACATGCCGCCAGGGCTGTAGCATCAACATTGCATCAGGTGGTAAAATTTGAATGGAACCACAAGGAAGTGATCACCCATGGAGACGGAAGCAATCCTATCTATGGTCGCCAGACCATCCCGGTGATTGAAGGTAGAAGAAGGCTGGGTGGAGAAACCTACCACCACATTGAATGGGTCCATGAAGTGGATAAAGACAAATGGTGGGACAGTAAGATCGAAAACATACTGAACTGGAGTGGATACGAGCCTGGCAGAGGACTCGGGAAAAATCTTCAGGGGATTTCCAAACCGATACAGTTGAAGCACCATGGCACCACTTTTGGGATAGGATATAAATACACTTGGCAGGTATGAAGACTGTTCGCCACCATGGCACGGTCCCTACTATCCATTGGAACAACCTATACCACATTTGGAGCAGACTTTCCGGCAAACTGATATCATATGGGGGTCAGAAGAACAAGAAACTCTAGCAACTTTGAAATATCTATTCCTGGAAGATGGTGACATGGACTGTTGTGTTATTGTTGAGGAGGAGGAAGAGTAAGGCCCTACCATCCAAACTGTGAGCAAGGGATCATTTCTCAAGAATTGGACTGTCAGACCATCCAGGGCCCGACGAGTCCCGGGGTAGCAAGGCTGAACAAGCATTGTTTATTTCATTTTTGCTAACGATTTCCTTTTTCCGCATTTCCATTTCTTGCATTTTCCAATAAAATCTCCAATATTCCAAAACATTCGAAAATCACTTTTATATTTCAATGAATCTATATTCATTTATTATCATTTTCTCTCATTATTTTATCTTACATCATTACTATTTCCTGTCTTGATGAACCAATGATTGTGACATGCAATGAGACAACGCAACAAAAGGACAGTGATTCAGAAGATGAGGATGTCATACCCGATGAAATTATCAGAGAAGTTGAGGATTTTGAAAATAGACGTAAGTCCAATTTGGATGAAACCGAGATAGTCAACCTCGGAGATTCAGAAACTGTCAAGGGAACTCGCATCAGCATTCATCTATCTCCATCAGAGAAAGTGGAATACACACAATTCTTGAAAGAGTATGAAGACATATTTACATGGTCGTACGATGAGATGAATGGTCTAAGTACATCCATTGTGGCTCACAAGTTACCAACCAATCCAATGTGCCCGCCGGTAAAGCAGAAGCTCAGAAAATTCAAGCCTGATATGAGTCTGAAAATCAAAGAGGAAGTTACCAAGCAAATCAACGCCAAGGTTCTCAGGGTAGTTGAATATCCGACATGGTTAGCCAACATTGTGCCAGTACCCAAGAAAGATGGAAAGGTCAGAGTTTGTGTCTACTACCGGGATCTCAACCGGGCTAGTCCGAAGGATGATTTTCCTCTCCCGAACATAAACATCTTGATTGACAATTGTGCAAAGCATGAACTTCAGTCGTTCGTGGATTGTTTTGCTAGTTACCACCATATTTGGATGGACGAGGAAGACGCTGAGAAAACAGCTTTCATTATGCCGTGGGGAGTTTACTGTTATAAGATGATGTCGTTCGGCCTAAAGAATGCTGGGGCCACCTATATGAGAGCTATGACCACTATTTTCCATGATATGATACATAAAAAAATTGAGGTGTATGTGGGTGACGTCATCATCAAGTGCAAAAGAGCCACTGATCATACAACAGATTTGAGAAAATTCTTTGACATGCTGCGAAAGTACAACTTGAAATTAAACCCGGGGAAGTGTGCGTTCGGGGTTCCTGCTGGGAAATTGCTTGGGTTCATTGTCAGCCGCCGAGGAATAGAACTGGATCCATCAAAGGTCAAAGCCATTCAAGAATTGCCACCGCCAAAGAACAAGAAAGATGTGATGAATTTCCTGGGACGCCTTAACTACATCAGTTGATTCATAGCCCAGTCCACGGTTATATGTGAACCAATCTTCAAGATGCTGAAGAAAGATGCTTCGACCGAATGGACCGATGATTGTCAGAAAGCTTTCGACAGAATCAAGGAATACTTGTCAACATCACCAGTCTTAGACCCGCCAGAGCTAGGTAGACCCTTGCTACTCTACCTTGCGGTATTAGATGGAGCTTTTGGCTGCGTTCTGGGGCAGCACGATGAGACACAAAAAAGGAACAAGCTATTTATTATCTGAGTAAGAAGTTCACTCCACATGAGGCGCGGTATTCTCTACTAGAACATACCTGCTGTGCTCTAACCTGGGTAGCCCAGAAGCTGAGGCATTACTTCTGTGCCTACACAACGTATCTCATATCAAGGATGGATCCCTTGAAATATATCTTTTAGAAGCCCATGCCCACTGGCAAACTGGCCAAATGGCAAATCCTACTGAGTGAGTTCGTCATTGTCTATGTGACTCAGAAAGCGGTCAAGGGGCAAGCACTGGCAGATCATCTTGCCGAGAACCACGTGGGAGGATAATAAGAACCCCTGAAAACATATTTTCCCGATGAAGAAGTGCCATTCATAGGAGAAGACATTATAAAATCCTATGAGGTTGGAGAATGATCTTCGACGGAGCAGCCAATTTCAAAGGAGTCAGAATTGGAGCTGTCCTGATATTGGAAAAAGGTCAACATTACTCGGTATCTACCAAACTCAGATTTCCCTGCACCAACAATATGGAAGAATATGAGGCCTGCATCTTAGGGCTCAATATGGCCATTGACATGAGTATCCAGGAGTTTCTTGTAATTGGTGACTCAGATCTGCTAATACACCAAGTACACGGAGAATGGGCTACCAAAAATTCCAAGATATTGCCATATATGCACCATGTGCAAGAATTGAGGAAAAGGTTCACAAAGACAGAATTTCGACACGTCCCCAGAATTCAGAACGAGTTTGCCGATGCATTGGCCACTCTATCATCCATGATACAACACCCAGATATGAACTTCATTGATGCTATTCCAATAAACATCCATAGCTAACTAGCATACAGTGCCCACATTGAAGAAGAAGCAGGCGGAAGACCATGGTTCCATGACATCAGGGAATATTTGTCAAAGGGAGAGTACCCAGAGCTTGCAAATCACACTCAGAAACGCACACTCCGTAGATTGTCCAACAATTTCTTTCTCAGCGGAGGAAACATGTACAGGAGAACTCCCGATTTGGGATTATTAAGATGTGTAAATGCAAAGGAAGCCTCCAGACTACTCGAAGAGATACGTGCCGGGACCTGTGGCCCACACATCAATGGTTTTTCCTTAGCAAAGAAAATACTCAAAGCCGGTTACTTCTGGATGACCATGGAAACAGATTGCATTCAATATGTCCGGAAATTCTATCAATGTCAGGTATAAGCAACTATGATAAAGGTACCCCCAAACGAGCTCAATGCAACAAGCTCACCTTGGCCGTTCGTCGCCTGGGGAATGGACGTTATTGGACCAATCGAGCCCACAACCTCAAATGGACACAGGTTCATCCTACTAGCTATTGATTACTTCACCAAATGGGTCGAAGCGGCATCATACAAAGCCGTGACCAAGAAAGTCGTGGCAGACTTTGTCCGTGACCATATCATTTGTCGGTTCGGGGTTCCGGAGTCAATCATCACCGACAATGGATCCAATCTCAACAGTGATCTGATGAAAGCCATGTGCGAGACTTTCAAAATAAAGCACAAGAATTTCACAGCCTATAGACCACAGATGAATGGAGTTGTGGAAGCCGCCAACAAGAACATCAAAAAGATATTGAGAAAGATGATATAAAATCACAAACAGTGGCATGAAAAGTTATCATTCGCCTTACTGGGATACCGCACCACAGTCCGCACATCAACTAGGGCAACTCCTTATTTACTGGTTTATGGTACGAAAGTTGTTATCCCTGCCGAAGTGGAGATACCTTCCTTAAGAATCATACAAGAAGCTGAGCTCAGCGACGCAGAATGGATAAAAGGCAGTTACGGGCAGTTGGCCCTCATTGACGGGAAAAGGATGAATGCAATATGTCATGGTCAACTTTATCAGAATAGAATGTCCAGAGCCTTCAACAAGGGATTCAAGCCAAGACAGTTCACACCAGGGCAGCTGGTGTTAAAGAAGATTTTTTCACATCAAGACGAAGCCAAAGGGAAATTTTCTCCCAACAGGAAAGGTCCGTATATGGTTCACCGTGTATTGACAGGAGGAGCTCTCATACTTGCAGAAATAGACGGAGAATTTTGGCCAAAGCCAATCAATCCAGATGCATTCAAACGATATTATGTGTAACTTTCTATGCTTTTCTTCAATGATATAAATTGAACTATGCCTGACCTGATTCCCATTTAAGAGGGGATACGTAGGCATCCCTATGTGTTCAGTCATAATTCAATAAAAATCTCATTTCCCCGCAATTGGAAACCGGGGCAGAATTTTGAAGAGGACCCTCAAAATTCTGGAGCAAGTTCATTCAATCGCAGCATGTACAACAGTCAGAAGCATCAACCATCTAACTGGGAAGAATTTCGAGGAGGACCCTCAAAATTCTGTAGCACGAGTGGTTGCAATGTCTTGAACCATGTCACGGTCATCGGTTCATCTAATTTCTCAAAATATATTTTACTATGTCCTTATAAAATCATGCACGTTTTCAAAATATAGCTCTGTTTAGCAAATGCTACCCCGATGATGCAAATAGAATCATCATACCAAGCAGAGCAAAGCGAGTAAAGTCAACGGAGACACGAATCAACCTCCCCCATCTACAGAACTCACAATTTTTCTTTGGATGCAGGAATAAAGAACGAACATGTTCAAAATCACAATCCTCGAAACCATCGCACTTGCCGACATTTGCTATCAGCATGAACAAACAATGCTCTGTAGTCAAAATGCTCACAACAATCACAATATCAAAGCTTGCTTCCAGCTAAGAAATTCTACTGTCGTTTATTATTTAATCTTCTGCATAAGGCTAAGTTCTGCCTTCATTTCTCATAAGGCTAATATCTGTCATCATTTGAATAAGGCTAAGATCTTCCTTCATATTGCATGAGACTAAGCTCTGTCGTTGCATTTTGCATGAGGCTAATTTCTGCCTCCATCTGCATAAGGCTAACCGCCGCCTTCCTATCCGCATGAGGTTAAGCTCTACCTCCATCTGCATAAGGCTAACCGTTGCCTTCCACCTTGCATAAGGCTAATCTCTGCCTTCTCTTGCATAAGGCTAATCTCTGCCTTCATTCTACATAAGGCTAATCTCTGCCTTCTACATCTCTGCATGAGACTAAGCTCTGTCTCCATACTTGCATGAGGCTAAGCTCTGTCTCCATACTTGCATGAGGCTAAGCTCTGCCTCCAATCTGCTTTTCACCGAGACTAAGCGCTGTCTCTCAAGCATTATTTACTTCGTTTCTCTTTCGGGCTAAGCTCTTCCCTCCCTTTCCCAAGACTAAGCTCTACCTTTTGGAAGTCATATTACTGCATTTCGTAGGCTGAAATATCGCCAACCTGTCCAAAGGCGTCATAGTCTAACGACACCATCCTCATAGCCGGAAGACACCATGTCATGGCCTGAGGATCTCTCTCAACTTTGCATATCATTATTCAAAGGCGTCATCATTCGGAGACACCATCTTCATGGCCCGAGAACATCATTTCATGGCCTGCGAATCTTCATCAAACAATTCATGGCCTAGGGCATCATGGTCTGAGGACATCATCCCTAACCGTCCAAAGACAACTTTCATAGTCCAACGGGAACCTGCATCATGTTTAAAATTATGCATAGTATACGCTTGTATTGCTTTTATTTGCAGGTAACCCGGCAAGTGACGGCTACCCCGCAGGAGCGATCCCACTCCAATTCTCCCAGCCATATCAAACCTAACCTCTATCGTGAACCATTCATTCACCCATCCCTAGATATTGCGTCTATTCTTGCGATGACTTCATCGGTATACTTCGCCGATGAATCTGGAACTACATACGGCCTGATTCCTGTAAAACCAAGGATATGTAGGTAGCTCAGAAGCCAGGGAGCGGCCTAAATCTCTCTAACCATTTCGCTTGGTCAAATTGGCCATCATGTCTTTACCCGACAAACTCTTTCATCCTTTCCGGGTAAAGAGGGGAAGCTGTTGATACCCAATATAAAAAATATTTTAAAATTGCATATATATCTTCAAAATCATGCATTAATAGCAATTGGTAATTTTTCATAATTTTTCTATATTTTTATTAATTTGTCCAGTATTTATTGCCAAAAAATAATTATAAAATTGTATCACAAATGATTTCAAAAAGCATTTCTTGATTTAATTTATTTTTTATGGTCCTAATTAAACCCAATTATTTCATAATTAGCCCAATTGGCATCTTTTGGCTATAATTGTAATAACTTTGCAATTATAGTCCAAGCATATAATTTTGCACTATTTTCTACCAGAAATTAGTCATTTGTACTTTTAAATATTAAATAATCATTTCAAACTATTTTCTATGCATCAAATTCATTTTTTATAATTATTAGCTATTTTGTAAATTATTTTAATTAATTTTGAATTGGGTATTTAACAAATAGCCTAATATCATTTCAATTGTAGCCTAAGTTAAACCTGACCCCAACCCCGATTAAAAAAGACCAAACCCCAGGCCCAATCCACTTAAATCCACCCGACCCAACTCCCTTTTTAATCTGGGCCGTTGATCATTTTTAATCAACAGACCATATCTCTTCTTGCCTTAATTAATCCTCACACTACCCCACCAAACCCTCATTCCCTCCACTCATTTTTCCCTCTTCTTCTCCGTCGTTACACTCTCCCCTCATCTCTCAAACTCTCTCTGCTAAACCTAACCTCTCACTGGCCGTCGAATTGCCGGTAACTATGGTGGAGTCACCACCATCCCAGCTCCCATGGCTCCCTCTTATGCCGGATATTGCTGCCTTAAGGTCCTTGAAGGAACCAGAAGGCGGTTCACTCACCTCCCATGATTTTCATGTCATTCTCAGGCCACCATGGCCTTTCAGAGTAAGATCTTCCTATTTCGCTTTAAACCTATGGGTTTCTAAGCATATATCTTCATCTCTATGTTATCTTTTCTAAAAAACCTAATCTCATCTCATGAACTTCTCAGATCTGTACAGATTTGAGATGGTTCGAACTTATTTTTACTTGTTTTATGAAGATTCTCCTGATTTTTCGAAGTGGCTTTTCATTTTCCTAAACTAGGGTTTCCCGAAAATCCTTTTCTCCATTTTTTTTTTTGATTTTAAGTGTTTAATCTCCTGTTCTTATGTGTTTTCGACTGATTATGTTGAGTTTACCCCAACCCTTACTAGTTTATGCTAAAACCCCAATTTTTGGACATTTTTGTTTGGATTCTGAGTTTGACCGTGTTACTTGTGCACTGTTTTCGATCTATGCCTTGATTCTCATTATTTTCCTTTATCTTAATTCGATGTCCTATGATTTTTACCCTAGTATGTCTTTATTAGGGTTTGTGATTCTATTCTTGACTGATCCAGTTGTTTATGCTTGGCCTACTTGTTTATTCATGGAAACCTATGTTGTTTTCCTTTAAATCAGTATTATTTCGAGTCCTTGATTCACTGATTTGCTATGGTAATACTTGTATGTTGATTTCCAGTTATTTCCCTATTTTTCATAACTGTTAATTATTTTTTGCCTTATCTTTGATTAACCGTGAAATTTGCTGACTCTTACTAAGTGTTTCCTTAATTAAACTCTTTTGTACTTACCCCTAATTACCTACTATGTACCTAAGGTCACTTGATTTCCTTCTTTAATTATCTGCCTTGCTCTTGACCGTTGGTTGATTACCCCTTAATTGGTGGAAACTTGGTTGATTTATGTATGATTGAATCTGTAATTTTCCCTAATTGCTACATAATTAATTCTTTACCTTATTTTGTCTAGCTCTCAACTGCTATATATACTCTCCTCCATTCTCACTTCTAACACACTTTTCACTGGAACTCAAAAAAACACACGAACACATTAGTTCAAAAACTCTCTCATACTCAAAGCTTTTCTGCTCTCTTTCTTTCTTTGTTACTTACTACTATTCTGAATTAGACGGCTGCAAGCCAAGACTAATTATTGTGCTCTCCTATCCTTCACTTTTGTGTTTACTATCTCTTCACTGGTATGTTCTGATTTCAATTCAAGTCCCAAAACCAACATGTTTCTTTTACTGCTTCAGTTTATCATATTTCTGATCTGTTCCTATCTATGGTTTAGTTGTTCAACATGTAATTGACATGTCTACATCATTGTTAATTTAGCATATTATGTTATGTCCCACTCCCCGTTAGGATCAGTATGCTTATGAATATGTTACCCCCTTGTAGTATGTCCCAATGTGACTTTGCTCTATCTGATGTTTACCTGTTTTCTAGCATGAACCTTTCTTTGTAAAGCAATTTGTATCCTAAGTTGTCTGATTCTGGGTTGATTCTAAAATTCATGCTGTGTTGATACCATTAGCTATCCCTTAATCCCCATAAACCCCCTACAAGAACTTCTATGCTCTTGTATACTATGTGCTCTATGTGTCCCCAATTCCCATCACCCATGTATGAAGGACTGTGATTTGAATGTGCTGAATCTGTTTGTGCTATGATTAGTCTACTGTTTGTTAATTGTCCTACTCTTATCAAAAACTGTTTTTACTAAACAACTCTTCTATTTTATAAAACTGTTTCAACTAAGTCTTTTTCAAACACTGTCTTTCCTATTAAAACCTTTTCAAAACTATGTCAAGCACTCTCAATCTACTCTTAGGTCCTTAGGTTCTTCCCCTCCAGTGTATGACTGCCTTGGGATCCCTATGAGATCTCTCCGAACTCTGATGCACTGGGGCTGGCCCTTCCACACTACACTTACTCGATTCTGGTTATGAAATCTTGGTGTGAGCACTGCCTGGGATCCCTTTGAGGTCCTTAGGGAACTCTGACACACCCGGATATGAGAAAGGCTACGAAACATTTTGGGCACTTGAGGTTCTGGGAATCTGGGCCTGTTTTTCAGGCTCCCTATAGTTTAACTTCTTCTTTTCCTTTATTTACTTATGTAATTTACTCAGTTGGTCTGTAATAATTGTTTGTAAACCGATATTGGGGATGGCTAATAAGTGGGGAGGGTAGCCATATAGTTCTGTGAACATCATCAGGTAGAAATCATGTTTTAAGCTTTACATTATTTCTATCTGCATTAGAATCCATGTTTTAGGACTAACATGTTCATTCAAACCATGCCAAGCATGCATTAGATACCATGTTCTTAGGATTTCATGTCTACTGTTTCAGCATCTCATCCATACTTTATGTTTATCACTTAGAAATCCTGCTTCTAGGCTAAATAATAGCGTTAACATAAAAGTTGTTACCCTTGTGCATTCAAAAAATCACGTTTCAATCATTCTATATCTCTTTTGTGCATATAGAAATCATGTTTTAGGAATCCTGTGCATTCTGAAATTATGTCTTAATCATTATGCATTTTATATGTGCATATTAGATACCATGCTCTAGGACTCCGTTTGCATTTTCTTAACCACACCTAGTTTTAACTATGGATTCATGAAAAAGGTAAAAACAATCTCACATACGATTGTTCTGTTTTAGATAAAACTAGCAACAATCTCTGCATAATCATATCACCTAGAACAACATGTTTTTAGGTAAAATAACTTCTGACCTGTTTTTTTAACAATTCTGGTGATTATTATGCACAATGCTACGCCTAAGCAAGCCTTAGGTAACCAATCTCTTTAAAATCTGGAACCCTGCTTGGTTGTGTTTACTGTTTAAAGACATAGGTTTTAAAATCAGTAGGCAAACTGATTAGGTCCTTGCTATTGAGTTTATAAAACAAGCTGCATACTTATGTGCATTGATATTCACTTAGATATCCTGTCTTAGGATTCTGTCTAATAAAACTGCCTCTTGTTTGTGTTTGAGACGTGCTGCTTATGTGCATTATCAGTGGAGGTAAACTTGAGCCTCTTAGTTGTTTCTTCCCTGCTTTATCTGTTCAAGTCCTATCTGTTCTTGCATGTCGCCTAATATTTTCTCCTTTTCAACCTTAGGGTTCTGTCTAGAACTGCATATAGGTAGAGGTCCTAATCTCCTCTAGGACCATTAATAAGGGGCGGGTAATAGCACGCATAGAGATCGTTAAACAACACTCGCTTTAATAACAACTAAGGAGTGGGAAGGGTAGACATGGATATGATGACCGGTGCACTAATGCAATGTGTAGCCCCTCTTCTGAGGAGTGATTACCGGGCATTGTACTGATGTGATCCTATAGGATAAATAACCTAGGACCCCTTATCCCTTACATATGTGTGCTTAGATTATAACTCTTTCAAAACTTTATATGTGTGCCTAGACTCTAAATCTTTTAATCTTTAGCACATATGTGCGCTTAGACTGCGAATCTTTTCAAGCTTTGATTTGTTTAAGCTTATTTGCTATTTGTTTAAATTCAAAAAGCTTTTTTGGCCGGGAACCACAGTTGTGGACTTCGAGGGGTGCGTAACACCTTCCCCTTGAAGTAATTTCAAGTCCTTACCCTATCTCTGGTTATCTAATCTGTGTTTATAATGACCCTTAGTAGGTGCCCTAACACACCTTAAAATCGTTAGGTGGCGACTCTTCAATTCCTTATCCCTTTCTCAAAAGGAAACGAGTTGTCCTAATAATGTCGAATACTCTGACCGATCTGAAAGGGGAGGAAAAAGGGGGGCATGACAGTCATAAAGCAACTGCTGAGAGATGTAATAATTTCCATTGATTATGTGAAGTCAGAAGTTATTTGGCCAATCCTCTGACTAAACTGGTAGGAAGGAAATTAATTCTTCAAACCTCAAAAGAGATGGGGTTAAGGCCGACACACCAGCAGCATATGAAAATTTGAATCATAGGTTTCTATATGCTTAAGGAAAATGAGATTTGCAGAGTAGGTTACGGAAGTTTATTTATATACAATGGAAAGCACCTATAATCCATGGACGACCAGTGGAGTTCATAAAAGAAACCAAAGAAAGGTCCGCGACAAAGCTGTCCCCTCTCTCCATATCTCTACTTATTGGCTAGTACTCCCGATATTGTCTTGGGAGTTTTAAGTATATATAGTAGCGTACTGGACTCCATCTACATAAGTAGAAGCATTCAAGAATCACTTGACAGTTCTTATTTCAATTTTCCGACTCTCATCTTGTGTTGTCAATAGAGATGGTAACCCAACCTATGTGATTGGAGATCCCATGAAGTAGGTTCATATGGGTAATAACAAGTCAATATTGACACTGAAGCACTAAAAGAGAGTGCTTGACTGCTACTAATTGAGAGGGTAGATTATAACTCTTAATGAAATTCATATTCCTTATGGATGGTGTATTTAAAAGCAGTATATACTTGATGAATTTACCTATATGAGAGTGGAGTGGGCCGCTCCTATGAGATTTTGGCATAGTCTCTAGAACTCTCATGAATAACCAGGCACGCGTATGGCCTAGTGGCGCAAAACCGCGTTAAACAACAAAATTGTGAGGGTCGAAGTGTGATTGATAAAATCTCTGACTTACAATAAAAGTTATTGGTTCATAGAAATATTATATTTAACGAGTAATTCTGTGAGTTAAATTTTATCGATCTAAGTTTGGTTCGTAGTCTAGAAGATACCAAACCTATTACATTTAGACCATACAAATCCAGCAAGTTTTTTTCAAAAAGTCTTTAAAATAGTGGGAGATTGTGGCAATATTTTAAAGCATCTTGTTGACAAGTGTCTTAAACAAAATCATGTGGCAGCCCTTCTAGAAGCTATGAGAAATATGGAAAAATGCTTTTGAAAAGTGGCTACTGCTTTGCCACGTTCTTTTCCCTCAGCATGTTAAATCCATGCACATGTGCCTATAAATAGGCTCAATTGGACAAGAAAATCATCATTAGCAAGACAAAGAAATCCTTCTACTTCTTTCCTTATAATTTCGGTCTTCATCAGCTTTCTTTTGTTGTTTTTCCTTCTCAAAGTTTAGTAGTTTAATTTCTTTTGTTCCCCTCTTTTAAATAGCTGGGTTTGTAATATTTAATTTTGTTGATTTCTGTATCCTCTAAATAAATAGAGATGAACTTGTTTAATCCTGGGGAAACATTTCACATTGCTGAAATAGTTTCTTAGGACAGTGCCCAACACGACTCAAGCCAAGTCGTGTATCTGCTTACAAATAATATTATTGCAGTATTATTATTGTTATTTTCTCGTGTCATTTCCCGACAAAAACTATTTAAAATTACAAAAAATGCATAAAAAATAGGTAAAATACATAATATTATAAAAACATAAAGATGAGTAACCACCAATAACCATGATTGAAGTAATGAGTTCATATCATTGTTATGGGGTTTATCATTGTTATGAGGTTTCAATTTTGACAGCCAAATCTTCATACTTTGGTGGCAACGAAACTCAGAGAGATACTATCTGGCAAAATAGTCATCGGATTATCTTCAGTGTAATTTCACGGATAGTCACGTAACTTTATTTTATTGCACCTAAGTTACTAAACTAGTATATGGATAAAACAGTCAAGTTTGCCTAATTATCATAGAAATCATCTCCTTTGTTTCCTTCTAGTAACTTTCTACGATACTTAAGGCAAAGTTGAATGATATTTTGAATAGAGATAATTTATTTGCTTTTGTGATGCTTAGGATAGTTAAATGACTTTTACATTGATGCAACAAAGTAAAAGTTGAGTAATCATCCATCAAACTAACCCGTTGGGAAGTTTAAAGGTTCACCGGTCCTTTGCTGTCCTCCAGCCCTTGAATTGGTTAAATAAACGTGTTATGAAATGAGAAACAAGATTACTATTTTTAGAACTAATTACCATGAAAATTGAGCAGGATGGATATAGCAAATTCGTATGATCAGCCCCGATTAGTTTGATATTGAGAGTAGTTGAGTAATGATTATTGATTGATAGGAAAAGCACGGAGTTAAACATTAGCACAATGCAAAAGATCTGTCAAGATCGTCAGACGGTAAAAATGAAACATCAAGCATTATTATAAACAAGCTGAAGAAACAGCTCAACAAATGTCAAATCTGGTCAATCTTGTCTTGTAAATGAATGATGAAGATCAATAAGAATGTGCTGTATTCAGCCTAAATAGTAACAAAAGAATGACAAACGGAAGAGCACATTTTGTGAGCAAAGTCCCGAGCAGGGTCTTGCCTATTTTTGCCTAGTCTCCAAGGTCATATGCGTTCCTGGTAAATGGCACCAAATTCTGCTCTCCATGCTTGATCATCATCATACTCATGATGTTGGACGGTTTCACTGTTTGCTACATCTGAGTCCTCCCTGTACAATGGCGGCCTCAATGCTGCTTCTGGCAATCGGCTCTCAGCAAGATACTGTTTCATTGTTATCATCTCCATCTTATGTTTTCTCTTCAGCTTCTCTATTTGCTTCTTTAATTTCTCATTCTCTTCCTTTGATTTTGTAAAGTTCTCCTGTTAAAAAAGAAGAAGGAATATTTGATCAAAATGACTACCATCTTTAATCATTGAATACAACACCAGACACGTTTAAAATTACCTCAGCGGTTGAAGCTGTTTCCTCTGCTTCTCTCAACCTAACAAGAAGTTCTCCAGCAGCGTGAACAGCTTCAGCAGTGTCTTTAAGTTGAGCTCTAAGGCTTCTATTCTCCTTTTTCAGCAGTTCCCTCTCCCTTTCCCTTTCCACTCTCAAAGCTGAGAGCTCCGCAGCGAGAGACTTGGCAAAACGAGCACCATGACCTTTTCTTCCTGCTTTTGCTGCAGCCATTTTCACATCTTGTATCCCCTGCAAGATCAACTTATGCTTCTCAGCTAAGTCGTTATACTTATCCTGTAATTCCGCATAATGCTCAATCATTCTGGCTTGCCCAAGGACGGATCTTTTGAGGGCATCATCCAACTCTTCTGTGCACTTCTTCTCCAACATCAATTCCATTGCCACCTTTTCTGCACGCTGGCGGTGAGCCTCGAGATCAATTCTCAGTTCATCAGTTAAACAAATCCACTCGCTCTCCATTTCGGTCCATCTTTCTCTTTCCTTCTCAAGTTCTTCACCAGAACTTTTAGGATATGCACCACTTTTTCTCAGCTGCATTGATTGTGCCAATAAGGAGGATCTGCTTCTTTCCATTGATTTATTTGTAAAGGCTCCATTATGTGACTGCAATTGGGACCTTAAACCTTCAATTTCCTTTAGTAGTGTTTCTCTCTCAGCCATATCGAACAATCTTTTCCCACCACAATGATCCACATCGCCCTGAATTTCTTTAATTTCATACTTCTCTTTTACAGCTTCAGGATCAGGACTTTCCTCATCATCCCATTTCAGAAGCTGTAAACAAATCACAAGTGATTGACCTTTTAGATAATATGGGAAAAAGCTCCACTTCAACAAAAGAAAGCAAAAGCAGCACTAACCTTTAGATTGTTCAGTGATTGACTCCGATTCTGATAAATTATTGAAGCCTGCTTCTCATATTCCTTGATATCAACAACTTTGTCACATTCACCCAGGGAACTTGGTTCTATTGTGCATTTACACTGGGCTAGCTGCAAGGACAAAATTCGCAATGGATGTCACAAATCACAAGTAAAATGTTGTCACATTAAAAAAAAAATTACTCGAGTGCAAGAACTCTTACTCGTTGGTTTAGCTGCTCAATTCTGTCTGCTTGATCCTTGCATACACTTTCAAGCTGCTTCTCTCTCTCTAGATCTTGGAACAAAACTTTCTCTGCGTCCTGCCAAAGAAAAAATAACATTTTAATTTAACAGTTACAATGAGTCAATAAAGAAAGAGGCAAGCAACTCATTTACATACTTCAGGCACTTGATTGGAACTTGCCCCTTCCACAGGGAGGACCATCCATGATGTCCTAAGGCTACGCTGAACATCACTAGAGGAAGTTGCTTTCATGTTGCACTTTGGACACACAAATGAAGTAGCTAAAAAACGAGAAGTTAGTTCCTCTGCCGATGATGTATGAACAGAAGAGTCGGCCTTATCATTTGATAATGAGCTTGGTTTTACTGCCAAATGTTCAAAAGAGAAGGAAACTAAAGATCTATTTGATGCGGAGTTCCTCTGGCGATAGTCAATGATCTCCAGACCTCTATGCAGACTGGCAGCCAAGGACTCAGTTGGCCCAGGAAATATTCTGCTCGACCTCAAAGAAGACTGGACGAGGTCACCTTGTTTCTGTGGTAGGGGTCTCAACTCTGGACTTTTGGAAGAACATTGCATATTATCTTCACTGGAGACAATTAAGCTTTTCCTCTGGGTACTTCGGAACTTTGGCGACTCAGATAACACTGGGCCCTGAAGAACAGCAGAACCGCGACGTGGGCTGATTGAGATGCTATTACAGTACTCAGGTTGCATTATTTCCATCTCTTGATCAGCATTATTTAGGGTCTCCTCTGGTGTTTCTTCTGAGTTAATTTCTTCATTTTCACTCTCTTCTGAGCAGCTGAGATAGTGTTCACTTTCTCCAGAAGAATATTTTAGGGAGTCTTTCTTCTCAAGTGTTGCTTTTGAGTTATCTCCATGTGAACCACGTAAATTATCAATCTGGAGTTGTAGTTCTTTTATATCATCCTCATTGATGTGAATCTCTTCTTCACGATCATTATCTATGCTAGGTAAGATCAGTGAACGGTTAAGGCTCACTCTCAACTGATTCAAGCTTTCACGTACATTTGGTCCTCTGAAGTAGCCATTGCTTCCAACTGAAATGCTTGTGCTGGAACGTGCTCTTATAAGCTCTTCCTGTAAGTGATAAAAGTATGTCAGTCAGATAAGGTTCACTTTCTCTATGAATTGGAAGCACAGTTTGCCCCCTTGAGACAAGTGGAATACCTTCAGTTGGCGAATCTGATCGCTCAGGCCATTAACATCATCTTCTGATATTTCATTTACCAATGGCTCATTTGGTACGAGTTTCACCCGTTTTCCAAATCTGAGAGTGCTTATTGTTTCACTATTATGCCTACATAAATGTGCCGCAAATCAGTGACATAAGAAAAGAAAAAAAACTGATGTTTCATATGCAGTTGCTCATTCAAATAATTTTACAATGTTAAGCGTCAGATAAGATATGTTATTCATGCATGCTGTAGGTAACAAAATGTAAGATGATCTCTGCAATATATCTTCATAAATAAACACTGAATGAATCAAACGAGGAGGTACTTGTTTTCAGGGGTGACGGCACATATCACTGCGAGTTTGGCATTCCCTCCAAGCGATTCTCTCATTAAATGAGTCAAAGCAGAACTGCTATAGGAAACATCATCAAATTTCCTGGACTGGCTCCTTTCAGAGAGGACATTTACCAAACGCCTGCACCAGTTTTAGAAACAATTAACTAAGTATCATGCCTAAATAGCTGGAACAAAATTTACTTTCTCCTGAACATAACATTTCTGTTGGCACCACAAACTTTAATCTGAGAAGGCTTCTTTGACATATATGAGCTAATTTGAGATCAGAAAATTAACTCCCTCCATACATACAAGAAAGTATTCCTGTCACAATCTACTGCACAATTTTTGCTTTGGGGTTGCAAATTCATTGAGGCTTACTTATGGTGACAGCAAATTAGCAACATTGATCAGATTTAAAAAATTCAACACCATTTAAAGCTTTTAACATCAATGAGCACATTAGCTTTTAACATTTTATTTCAATACACAAACCCAGCTACTTTCCTTTCTTCTATCAATATAAGTACATCAATGAGCACATAGGCATCAAAGGGCTTTCAAGCTGCAAACATCTCAAACCTATATGCAATAATTTTGGCAATATGTGAAGATGAAGCGCAGAAGCACTTTGCTCGTAATATTTGAAAAGAAGAAATTTTGGAAAAAGGTCGTTTGAGTGCAAGTGACATCAAACACAAGATGACAGTCAAATCAACAGCCAACAATCACTCAAATGTATTTATGAGCCATACCCGAGCTGTGATGTGGACTTCTTTACGTGCTTCCCTTCCTTAACAAACAGTTTACCAGCATCATCAGGTATATTTCTTTCAAATCCAGCAAGATCAACAAGGTTCATTCTGCTCATCTTTGAACTACCAAAACACTTTGATGAGGACTCCTGAAGCAATACTTTTAGATTGTTGGCAACTTGATAAGATTAAAGGAATTTTAGAAACTAGAAGGTAATATGAATTGCAGAATTGAGCTTGTTGCAGGACAACTAGTTAAAGTACTGATGACTTAGTAAGCACACTGGTTAAATAAGGAGACTAATGTATTGTTCTTTCCTGACAATGATAATGCACAAGAAATCGGATTCAATTGTTGAAAAATACCTTGCACCAGGATTCAATGATGCAGGTGAAAACAATGTGGGACCTTGAACTCTTCGAGTTTAGGTTCGTCGATCCAACTTTTCTGCTTGAAAGGCCCTACAATTCAAATGCAAAAGAATAAGAAACAAAAAGAACTGAAAAACTTTAATAGAAAGATCATGGCAAGCAGATGCGATCTCAGTTTGTTGCATTGATGGAGCAACAAGATTTTTCAAACAAAAAGAAGTATTAAGATAGGAAAAGCACTCAGTGCTGTAATGCCACCTTAATCAATATCTGGGTGACGTCCTCATAGGTAGACACGTATTCTTCAGTCAAGTTTTCAACATAGAATCCAACCCTTGGATCGTCCATTATCTGGAACAGCCAAATCTTCAGCGCTCTATCTTCAGAAAGTAAATAAAGACCAGAACAGCATTCTTTTCCAAGTTAGAATAGGTAACTAACCTTTAAATTTCGCTGTGTAGGATCGAGTAGATCCCCAATATGCTCTTCATATATCTGTAAAGGTACAAGTTTGACATGTTTTAACGTGAAACCATATGCAAGAGACGTGGACTTGGGTAAAAGACAGAAAAAACATACCTCTAGGAATGAGCAACGACACTGGTAATTTATCTGTTTACCTTCAGAGTTCTCTTGCTCCTGATCAATCAGGGAAATTATCTTAGTATCAGAGATGTTTGACAGTCTTTAGTTCTGATTCATGATTGGATAAAGAACTTACTCTCTGAATACTAGAAAACAACGTCTGGAAAATGCGCGGAACAATGCCTTGAAGACCATTAGGTGATGGAACTTCAACCATGGAACTAGGAGGTCCCCACATCGTATATGTTTTGCCACTTCCAGTCTATGACCAAAAGAATCACTTCAGGCATCAGATACAGTTTATTGTGACACAAATAGGGCATAAAAATGAAACATAACAAGTAACACCAACCTGTCCATAAGCTAAGAGAGAAGTGTTGTAACCTGCCAATGCATCCTTAACTAAAGGGGCACCAACTGATTGAAATATGTCTTCCTGTTGTCATAAGAAAAACCAGCTTAAAACTAAAAATCCCCCAATTATCGGAACCTTGTAAATCACAAATCAGCCAAATCAGATCCCTCCTTAATTCCAACAACTGCACCTCTATCCCAAACTAGTAGGGGTGGCTATATGAATTCTCTATATATTTTACAATCTATTCGGACCAGTGTCATTTAATTAGCTAATATAAGTGTTAAAACTAAACTAATTCAGATTAGCTAGTACAGCCGATAGTTACTTCTTTTGTTCAACTCTTAACTAAGTCCCCTCTTTAATTACGAATATCAGAAATAACTACAAATGAAAAGGGTTGTGTAAACGCAAAGAACCGTGCACCATCTAATCCAAAATAATTTGAAAAGGCAGAAACTTGGGACTTAATTTCCGAACCTGAGTTGAATTGGAATCAAAAACCATGTCAAAGTTAAACTTTCGATCAGCAACGTATACTGAAGTATCAGAAACTTTGCGAACCGCTTGGCTTCCACTCTCATTACCATTGGCAGGTCTAATCCTTACAACAACCTGTCAAACACCCAGCAAACAGAATATGTGAAGATCATTATAACCAAAAACACAATAAACAGTTCTAGTGTAACTTTTTTTTACGCCTATTAGGTAATTACAGATATATGCATGCATTGATTGATAATCTGTTAAAAATGGTAATGGATCTACTATCACAGGTTAAATCCATTGGCAGTATAAAAAAATCATTACAACTGTCAGTATATATATATAACTTAAACCTTTTGCTCGAGTTATATATATATACACAGTTCGAATCTGTTGTCAAAAAAACAACACAGTCCATATAATGCTACACTGATTTTAAAATAAAAACCCACATGCGAAATATGAAGTTACCTTGACTGGTGAGTCAGGAGCTTCTAGAGTTTGTTCCGGGGCTTCAGATCTGGTGAGATCTTCCGATGTATAATCAGTATCAGCCGACTTCAAGACGGGTTTTTTGAGGATAGAACTTGTAGGTAGAAGAGGGGGATCGGTGATCTGGATGTTGGGATCTATAGGAGCAACATTTTCACTGTTCATTTTATGTTTAAAGCGGCTTGAATTCAATTTTTTCTTAGTTGAAACTGATTTCGGGAGGAGGTTCCGGATTGATGAGGCTGAAATGTTGCCTAAGAATCTGTTCTCTGACATCTTTGAATGAAGAAAAGAGGGGTGAAGGTGGTGGTGGAGGAGGAGGAGGAGCGTCTGTGAGAAAATTGGAGACGAAGATTTGAATGTGAAATTGGAATTTGAGAGACGTTAGAGATGTTATACCTCTATATGGTGAGAGATGACCGTTGCTCGACGGGGGTTTAAATGTTCAAATTGAAAGCTTGAAATGACAAAACTATCCTCTCACTCATTCTTTAGTTTCAACAGTAGGATTTTGTATGGGCTTTAGATGCCTTTAGTTCTGGGCCGTAGCCTAAGTCCCAATACTTGATGGGCTAAATCTGCCTTGATTTGGAGGGGGATTTGTACTCATAGCATTATCAAAAATTAGCATCCTATAATAACACATAACAACAATTGACAATTTTTAGCCTTACATTACGTTTGGCAAAGATAGCCCCAAACAATTGGCGTTATATTGGCAAATCGTAAAAAAACTATCTCTTATATATTCTCTCTAAAAAAAACTACTCGCTTATTTTGGTTTCCCTCCCCCTTTCTCTCCTTGTATTTTTTCTTCTATCTCTTCTCTTTCGCTCTCATAGTTTAGAAAAAATTCTTGTAAATTATGAAAAAAAATCAGTGGGATGAAAAGATAAGGTTGATCTCACATCAGAGAAAATCAGAAGCAAAAACTAAGAGAGAAAAAATATACTTTTACTTATCTTTTCTTCTCTCTTCTTTTTTTTTGGTTGGATTGAACGAGGGGTGTGATTGAAATTGGTTGAAAATATCTAAACGAGGCTATATACAAAATTTGAGCAAGATTAGAAGTGAATTAGACTAGTTTCAGGTAAAAAGTTAGACCTAAAAATCCAATTGTGATATGTGTATATCATGTTGTATATCGTGTACATCAGTATATATCTAGACAGGTTTTTAAGGACATCTATGTATACCGGTTTGTATATCGTGTACACAACACAATATTTTTATGGATGCCCGTGTATATCATATTGTATATCATATATATAACACAAATTTCATGGATATACACAGCCACACATGATATACATGAGATATCACTGATGTACATAGAGATATACACTGGATACACGTGTGGAGTCCTCTTGAACTTGAGTTTTTCAATTTAAAATGTGTTATACAAAAATAAAATTTTAATATATTTTATCGATATACACATTTAATATGTTATACACAATGATATACAAATAATATATCTATTTGTATATCAACATATCTCTAGAAAATATATTAGTGTATATCCACAAGAAACTATGTGTTATACACTGAAATATATAAAGAAAAAAATATCTTTTATTTACATTTTGATATAGAAAAAAAATTATATACATTTTGATATACACTAAGAATAAAATAAACTTGTAATATTTATTTGGTATACACATTATTTGATGTGTTATACACTGTGATATATAATTAATACAATTAGTTTTGTTATTATATACATTGATATAGAGATAAAAATAAATTTTAAATAATTTTATTTATCGTTTTATATTTTAGATAATAAAGAAGGAAAACAAAATTTTAATATATAAAAAAGAAGAAAAATAAAGTTGTGATATACATTTTGATATACATATTATTATTTTGATATATATTTATGGGCTATTTCGTGTCAATATCTATAACTAGGGCTATTTTCTGCCAATTGTGTGAGTACATTGTCACACCATGCCAAAATCTCATACCACTATTTAACTTTTGTCCCTGTTTAAGTAAGTTTTGCACGAGTAGGTTATCGGGGCTCAAAAGTAACACCAGGGCAGCAGGCATAACTTTGAAGAAATATAGGGCATAACTCTATCTCCCGCTTTCAAAGGTCGTCATTTGGTCTTATATCTGCAAAACGTTTAAAAAAGAGGATAAAAGTTAATACCAGCCATCAAAAGGGACACTGGATGCAAATTCAGATTTGGATGAAAACAATTCCCTGGCACAACATCACAATTCAAGTTATCACGAGTTCAAATTTCATTGACTTCTTAGTCATGGTTGTTAATTGAAACTTTCATGCTTCCTAATTAATTACGGAATAGGGTCAAATATCGCTCTATTATTAAATATTGTTTAAAGTTACCCTCCGTTATACTATTCGATCGAATATACCCGTACCGTCTAACTATTAATCAAATATACCCTAAATTTGACAAGGAGGCCACGTGGAAGGCTTCTAATCCATTTTATACTCCAATCCCGTTACCATGCTCAATACCCGACACCAAAACTCATAACCCATTCTCTCTCTTTCTCTGGGTTAGATTCAATTGTGTACATCAATTACTTGCCATTTGCTCTTGATGATGATGATCAACTTGTTCTCTCTTTTTGGTACCATTGTGATGGCTAAAGTTACAAAGGACCTTCTAAGTGGTTTTGAGTAAAGGTTATGAATTTGTTAAGTATGAGGATATTCAACAAGCTAGCATGAATGGAGAGTTACAGGTTCTTCGAATGCAGCAAATTCTTGGAACTATTGCTTCAAAATTTTAATCCGAACTCAACCTAAGCTTCTCCAATCAATCTCAATTTGTAACCAAAGACTCTCAACCAAAATTCGAATAAATCCTAGTGATTAGTTCAAGGAAGCTCAGGTTGTTTGCTTCACGGAGTCAACTTTAATTTGTTCGATCCTACTTAACCAAAACTTCACAAAATACACTCGAATTTTACCCACAACTTATGTACAATGATACAAATAAGATCCAAAAAACGATTTGAGCAATAAGAGATCAGGTCAAGAAACCCAGTGCATCTTCTCCACATATTAGGCTTCAAAAAATTTTGACCAAGTTCCTGCCAAACCAGATCCAAAGACACTCAAATTTTGGATTTAACTTCTATCAAGATTTTACAATAGATTTAAAACTCAGCCAGTCGATTTTGATTTAAAAACTTCAGATCTAAAGTTTTGAACCAAGCTCAAAGCTGAGTTAATGGCGGTCGAAACTCCTTTTTTTTCCTTTTCTCCAATAATGTTCAATCATTGATTTCAGCTCCCAATATATTAGATAATAACATTCAACGATTTTCAGAAAGTTGAACTCAGATTTGCACTTTTAGAAAAGGAATTCTAAGCCGTTTATTAAGGTAAAAAAACAAAGAGCATATTTTTATTTTTTGAAGTTTTCGAGCAAAGGAATTTGTTCAGTTATTTAGTTTTTGGGAAGGGTCGGGTTATGAGTATTAGGTGTCGTGTATTGAGCATGGGTAATGGGTTGGGGTATAAGATGGATTAGAAGCCTTCCACATGACCTCCTTGTCAAATTAAGGGTATATTTGATCAATAGTTAGATGGTAGAGGTATATTTGATCGAATAATATAATACAGGGTAACTTTAAACAATATTTAATAGTAAAAGAATATATTTGACCCTTTTCTGAACTAATTACGATAATGATGCTCCAGATGGTAAAAATAGAAAATTATTGAAGTTATCTCAAATTAAACTTCAGACTGATAAAATTATTGAACTCAAACATTAGTCTAAAATTAAATTAATTAATCATTAAGAGTCCATATCAAAGCATGATTATACATAATATTTTGTGAAGGTTTCTTAGCTTCCACCAACCAGTAGAGTGACCAGGTCCTCTACTAGTTCCCACAGAACTACTTGCTAGAAAAACAAGTAAAGAGACAAAGGATTTTTACGTGGAAAAATTCCACTCAAGGGGATNTTCTTACAAGCCACTTTGTCACAACCTAGTTACAAAGACTTTGACTCATGACTAGCTTTAGTCACACACAAGTTTGGAAGATGAAAGATTAAAAGGTTCCTAACTAGTTGCTTCTACAAAGCTTAGTAGGATACAATGAAAAACAAGATGAAAGATTACAACTCAACTAAGGACATTAACATTACTTGATAATCACGTGTGAGGTCTTAGTGGAGTTGTCTTCTTGCTCTTGAAACCCTTGAGTCTTTAATGCTTGAGAGCACTTAATGCTTTAATATACTTAGTAATTGCTCAAGTGTGTATGTTGTTCTTCTTGCTTCAAGATATTACCAAACCTTGCACATTCCAAGAAGGATGTCCAAAATCTTGAAGGTACATGACTCAACCACCAGGAAGTGACTGATGCACTATTGCTACACTGTAGCGTGAACAGTAGTAGGCAGTCACCTTTTTTGTCACAACTTTTTATAGTTGTCAAGTTGGCCTGTACTTTATTCTGTGAGTCTGCTAAGGGATCAGGTCCCTTAGTTGGTCCGTCCTCATTCAGCACTGTATGATCCGGAATTCCTGGAGGCATAGATAGCTTGTGAAGCTGGTCCTCAAACTGGTCCTTCACATAAAAGTTTGTTAAAACATCAAAACAGAATACATCTCATCATTTTGTTTTTAGTGCCTTAGAAAGCACGAATATGTTGAGAGTACTCAAGTTTATCTAACTCTAATTAGCTTAAGTAGCTAAAGTTATTAGTGATTAAGCAAGTAGTTAGCTAGTATATGTAATGTATATAAATAAAACAGTAAAAGGAGAGGTAGTTTGTACAGTACATTTCAATCAAATAACATAATCTGTTATTCTCTCTATTCTCAACTGTCTTCTGGAAGCTTCTTCTCCTTCGTATTCTGAGCTCCATATTCCATAACCATGGAAGTTAACATGGTATCAGAGCTTGCATCGTCGATCTAAGCTCAGTATACTGCTCGTTCGATCTCTGCGTCATCTCAATTCAGACATACGGTGTTGGATTGTCGCAAAGTGATAGAGGATTGAAGCTAGGGTTTCTTCGAAATCACTCAAAATCGAGTTGAATTGAACTCGAAGAAGATGAAAATGGCAATTACAAATGACGAGAACAATCACTCACCTGTAAATGCCTCTCCGACGACCAATGCGACTAGATTCACCACAGTCGATCACAATCATCCTCTCTACCTACAACCTACAGATACTCCAGGTAGCTCTCTGATCTCTTTTTAATTGACTGGCTCAGACAACTACGCTATATCAAATTAGTTTTTTGTTGATGGAAGGTATCCTAAGTCTAAATTTGAACCTGAACTACATGATCAATGGGAAAAGGTGAATGCAGTAGTTTTGTCATGGATAATGAATGCAGTACAACCAGGATTGCTACGTATTATTTTATATGCATATAATGCTCACAATGTCTAGGAAGATTTAAAGGAAAGGTTTGACAAAGTGAATGTCTCTAGAGTGCTTCATCTCCATATGGAGATTCATACCCTTACTCAGGGGACTATGACAGTTGCTGATTGCTTCTTTAAGCTCAGAGATTTGTGGGATGAATTTGATGCACTCATGCCTTGACCTAAGTGTCCATGTCCAAACTCTAAGAAGTATGCTGCCCACTTTGAATATCATAGACTTCTATAGTTCCTTATGGGCCTAAATGATTCCTACTCACAAGTTAGGATTCAGATTATGATGATGTCTCCAGTTCCTAACATCAACAAAGCCTACTCTTTACTTGTTGATCTTGAGAGTCAGATGAGTCTAACAAATTTTACACAGGTAGTACAAGTTGCAGCAGTTGCTGAAGGCAATGCAATGTTTAGCAACAGAGGTTCAGTAGCTGCATGGGGAAATCCCAGGCCTCAGAAGAAGATCCCTCAGTGTGAGTACTAGCATTGCAAAGGACATACAAAAGGTGAACTGTTACAAGTTAGTTGGCTACCCCTCATACTTTGAGTCTAAGAAGAAGGGAGGTAGTCCTGGAGTTTATGCAAACTATGCAAGTCCAACAACAGTTCATTTTCCTGGTGATACCTGCAAATTCACTAACAACAATCCTCAAATGCTCTTTGGAATGCAGAATCAACAGAGCCTTCAAATACCTCAACAACATATTCAACACCCTACTCCTTACTTTACACAGGAATCATATCAACAACCACAATCAATGCTTTAGAAACCTATTCAGCAGCCATCCCCTTTCTTCACACAGGAACAATATCAACAAATTGTTCAGTTTCTCAACAAAGGCATAGATGAAGACACTTCTTGCAAGACTTCAACAGAAGGTACTCTGATTTCCTTGGTATCCAGTATGTTAATAATAGATGGATAATAGATACTGGAGCCTCCAACCATATGACATCTACCCTGCAGTTGTTAAAATCTTGCCAGCTTGTTCCAGAGTCTGAAAGAAACAAAGTACATTTACCTACATGAGATGTCGCATTAGTCAACCACACAGGGAAATCATCTGTGTTACTAATTAGGACATCAATGATGTTCTTGTATACCTAATTTCAAATACAATCTTCTTTCAGTATTAAAACTTACCAAGGAGTTGCAGTGTTTAATGGCATTCTTCCCTGACTTCTGTATATTTCAGGATCTCTACAGTGATCAGACGAAGGGGATTGGTAAGGAGGAACTGGGACTCTACAAGCTGCAAGGAAGCTCACTGCAAGGAGTTTTATTACCCACTAAAGCTAAGTCTTCAAATAATGTAGTTAATACAATCAATAAAAGTTGTGTTACAACTGATAGTGGCAACAATAATAGTGCTAGTGGTTCTGATTCTTGCTCACTGTAGCATATGAGATTAGTCCATGCTACAATTGAGGTGATTAGAAAGCATGAGTTGCTCAGTAAGCTGAAACCTTGTGATCAATCACATTGTACTGTGTGCCCTTTGGCCAAACAAACAAAATTACCTTTTTAATTGAGAACTATTGTTTCAAAAGCTCCATTTAAATTAATACATTGTGATGTTTGGGGACCCTACAAGGTACCAACATATGATGGAAAAAGGTTCTTTGTTACAATTGTAGATGATTTTACCAAATACACTTGGATATGTTTAATTTTTTCTAAGTCAGACACCATAGTTGTGCTAAGAGACTTTCTGAATAAAGTGAAGAATGTATTCTCTAGTTGAGTTAAGACTCTAAGAACAGACAATGGAGGTGAGTTCTTTATCCATGAGGTCAAAACTCTCATGTCTAATTTTGGGATTAATCATCAAAGCACATGTGTCTACACTCCACAACAGAATGGGATTGTTGAGAGGAGACACAAAACTATCCTAAATATGGCTAGGTCCCTCAGATTTCAAGCTGCAATACCTTTAAGGTTCTGGGGAGAGTGTGTCACCACAGTTGTCTACTTGATCAACAGACTACCCTCAAGAGTCACTACTAACAGATCTCCATTTGAAATGTTGTACTCTCATGCTCCCTCACTATCTCATCTGAAGGTATTTGGCTGCCTCTGCTATGCTGCTACTCCTAAGATAGTAGACAAGTTTTCCTCTAGAGCTGTGCCTACAATGTTCATGGGATATTCAACTACCCAGAAGGGGTACAAACTGTATGATCTTCACTCCCATATTTGTTTATTAAGCAGACATGTAGTGTTTCAGGAGGATCTATTTCTTTTCAAGAACATTAAAGCAGTAGGAACTCCAATATTTCCAGTTTTGGACCTTATGTCTCATGATGATGTACACTATAGGAATGAGAACAGTGATCTCGCCCAAGTCACACCTCAAATTGGGATCATGAAGCGGTCGATTGCAATAATAATTGATGCGAGGCTAGAATTCATGGTTTAATATGTTATATGCCCTACATTTTATGTGCGTTAACGATAAAAATATACTTTTTATGTGCATAATAGAGTCTATTTCATGTGTAGGTGAATTGGAGATGGAAACCGAGCTAAATGGATGCAAATATATCGAAAATACGCTCAAGAGACGAGGAGGAGTGCACCGGGCTATAGCCGGGCGCCAGAGTCCAAACGCCTGACCCTTCCTGGCGTTAGCCAGGCGTTAGAGCTGAAACGCCTGACCCTGCCTGGCATTAGCCAGGCGTTAGAGCTGAAACGCCAGCCTTATCCTGACGTTAGCCAGGCGCCAGGGCCCAAATGCCAGGCCCCTATTCCGGCTAAATCCGAGTTCTTGAAGATTTTAAGTGTTTCCCAGTTGGAAGAGAAGTCTCCTACACATTTAGGGTTTGTCCTAAACATATAAATAGACCCCTAAAACACAACTTGAGGAGATTCGGAAGACATACGAGATATTCGAAGAGACGGACGGCAAAACATCAATTTGTACAGATTTTCTTCATTACTTTGTAGTTT
>MDKI01201731.1:0-21086 GCA_005239505.1 Nicotiana paniculata | reverse complement strand
ATATATATATATATATATATATATATATATATATATATATATATGTAAGAGGACTCAATTCTCGAGGGTCTATGAAAATTAATCCTCGATAAGCAAGGATCAATTCCAAGCGGGATTAATTATCGGTCGAAAGAGACCAACTTGTTGCACACCTCCTGGCGTTGGAGGCAAAGGCTGCTGAGGCGGGAGAACTCGAGGCCTGATTGCAGCAAAGTGAACAAGTATGACGGCCCACAACCAGAAAGTCACTCAATTACATGCACAACTTCATGAGGCTAAGGCTAAGTTGGTTGAGCTCCAAGATACTGTGTTTGCAGCTTCTTAGCACGAGTCGTACTAAAAGGACAAAATAAATAACCTGACGGCAGAGCTGACCTCCAAAATCGAGGAGGCTAATATTGTCGAGGAGAAGAGGGTCAAGATGGAGGAGAGGTTCAAGAGAATCGTTGAGCAAAACCGGATCCATTTATCTATAACTATGGAACTTGATTCTCGCCTCGGTGCCATAAAATCTAAAAGGGACGGCCTCTAGGACGAGGTTAATAGACTTAAATCAAGGCTCCAGTTCCAAGAGTATTCCCTCATGTTTTAGAAAACTTATGCTATATATCATATGACGAGGAGAACCTTGGAAGAGGCAAAAGAAGGCCTCATCAATATTGATGATTGCATCGTCAAGGCCCGAGAACTGGAGCTAACTGACTTTCTGCTTGGCATGCTGCAACCGACTCTTAGAGCACTAATTTCAAATACTCTGGAACCGAAGAGGAGATTGAAGAAATGATGATGAAGGTCCAGGCTCCGAACCGATGGCTGATCCGCTTTCTTCCACCGGGGAGGGTACCATAACCTCTCTCCCTTCGGACTCCGACGATGATAATTCTTGGATTATTTCTTCCTTTCATTTTTTTTTTGTACTTAGAAATTATGAAAAACTATTAATCGGGTTGGCACTTTGATAAATAAAGAACAATTTTTCTTAAGTGTTGTGCAAAATACATTCTCTTTGTGTTGAATTAGTTAAAGCTTCGGGTACACTGTTATGCGATAGCTTCTGATTCTGGGCACGAATTTTTTCGGATTTAACCCTTTATTATGAGGGTTTCATAAGAGAGGGCCCTCTTATGTTTACGGCGCTTGAAGAGGACGTCTTTTGTTTATTTCGACACAAGCATTTGAAGTTTTTGTTAACTTTCAAATGATAAAATCAACTCATCGGTTGGACAAGAAACAAGATAAAAATAAAAGGACTTTATTTATTTCTCCTATCTTTGAAAGTGAATAAGCATTCATTTGCTAAAGGGAAAAAGAAACTGCCAATACATGTGGCTAACTTGTACAACTTATTTCTATGGGTCATGCAGTTCTCGGTCCCGATGAGACATTATTTTTCCCGGTTCTCACAGACCCAAATTTGCATGGCATTCTTGTTTCCGTATCTTATACTATTCCCCCCGCTGTTCGAATGTGAAGTATGAGAATTGGAACACTGGAAGTCTTGGTTCGTTGGTGGAAACAACTTATGAATGGTTAAATACTATTTGGTTCGATGGCAAGCTTTGCTTCCCATTAGGAATTTGCCATCAAGCCAAAGATTATTTAACCATACCATAGCAATTTATCATTGATGTGTATACTTCAATGCCTTGTCATTTAAAGGTCTTAATCTTGTCTATGACACTCCTTTCGTAGTATGTTTTCTCTTGCTGCCTCATTGAAAACCTTACCAGAAAAATCCGATTACGACAGAAACTGGTCGAAGGGAAAAAGAGTGCAACACATATTTTCAGTAATGATAAGATCCATCAGTAGTAATACCTTTTGAGGTGAGTAACATTCTAATTGCTGGGAAATTTGACTCCATCTTGATTTTCTAGCTCATACGACCCTTTACCGATGACAACTGAAACTCGGTAAGGACCATCCCATGTTGGACCCATCTTCCCAACATTGATTTCCCGAGAGCTTTGAGTCATATTTCTAAAAAATAAGTCTCTTATTTTGAAATAGCGGAGTTTGGCCCTCGATTATAATATCTTTTCTCCTTTGCTTTATAGCCACCGTCCTCACGTATGCCAAGTCCATGTGTTCATCGAGAAAATTTAGCTTCACCAGCAACGCCTCATTATTTTCTTCCTTGTTTGCTCGCGAAAACCATAAAGTTGGCTACCCTACTTCCACCGGTATCCGAGCTTTCATTCCATATACAAGAGAGAAAGGTGTTTCTCCGATGCTCAATTTTGTCGTCGTCTGGTACACCCATAGCACAACCGGTAACTGTTCAATCCATTTGTCTTTAGTAACTTCTAACCTTTTTTGAGGTTTAGTATAATCACCTTATTGGTTGCTTCCGTTTGTCCATTAGCGCTCGGATGGTACGGTGAGGATGTAATCCTCTTGATTTTCTAATATTCCAGAAAATTTGTGAATTCACGACCCGATTTCCCCTCCGAAGGCATCGTGACGGCACCTAGTCTCTACGACTAGGTAAGCTTAATTGCGGAAACACATATTAAATAAAAGCAATAGAAATAAAGACGAAATAAGCAAGTCTACAATGAAAACATCGCCATTTGGCGCATACAAAATAAAACTTTTCCAAAAACCCGGAATATCACTTTAGTCACAAGCTCTATCTCAAAATAGCTCTATAAAACAAGAGGGAATTTACATGAAAGAAAAAGAAATCTATCTAAATCTGGAGTGGAGGTGACTCAAAGGACTCTGCGGACGTGGCAGAATTACCTTTTGGTATCCTAAAAGCTGCTGCTCGGACCCCTAGCCACGGAACTGAGCACTGGTACCAGGATCTGCACACGAAAAACATGTGCAGGAAAGGGCATGAGTACACCACAAATTGATACCCAGTAAGTTCCAAGCCTAACCCCAGTCAAGTAGTGACGAGGTCAGGTTAAGGCTCTACTGGATTTTTATAGTAAAACAATATAAAAATATGAACAGAGAGATATAATAAGCTAAGGCAAATCAGTAGGAACAACGAGCTTAAAAGAAAATATTAACAGGGAGCCCTCAGCTAGGCACAACATATATCACAGTAACAAGTATGCAATGTAGTACAGAGGGAAAGCTCCCGGAATCCCGTCCGTAGTCCCAATTTAAATATGCAATGCAGTACACGGGAAAGCTCCTGAAATCTCGTCCATAGTCCCAATTTAAATATGATATGCCGTACAGGGGGAAAGCTCCCGTAATCTCGTCCGTAGTCCCAATTTAAATATGCAATGTAGTACAGGGGGAAAGCTCCCAGAATCTCATCTGTAGTCCCAATTCAAATATGCAATGCAGTACAAATACATGATACAATTTTTATTTAAAACAGTTCAGGAAAAATCAGAGGCAAAAATATGGATAAAACTACCTAAACATGGTACATATAGTAATAACTAGGAAAAATTCAAGTAAGACAGGTAGGCATGCTATTTCCTAATCTAAACTACATAGTCAATACATGATTCAGAGAAATGGGAGTGAAATGATTTAAGTCACGGAGGGGAAAATGGAGGTTTAACAACAATGGCCCGTGTACATACTCGTCACCTCACGCACACGACGCCCAATCAACATAAAAAAGTATTAAAATAGCCTAGGGGAAGTCCCCAACACAGAGTTAGGTAAGCCACTTACATCGACTGCTCTACTCAACTCAAAACCACGCTCTTGCCACAAGTATCCGACTCCGAATGGCCCAAATCTATTCAATTCGATTGCACAATGTAAATATCACTTTAAGGAATCAAAAGCTAATAAGTTCGAGGCCAATACGCGAAATTAGGATAATCGCCCAAAAATTCCCCTAGGCCCACGTCTCGAAATCGAGTGAAAGTTACAAATTTAGAACACCCATTCACTCACGAACTCACTCAAACAAGAATCATCGGAAACCGACGACAAAATCCTACTAAATTCTCGGATTTTCTAATTAGGGAAACTTCTTCCCATTTGCATGATTTTTCACCTAAATCCCTTAATTGCATGGAAGAAATGGCCATAGATTAATGATATACAAAGGGAGTAGGGTTAGGAATTGTTACCTATGAAGGTTTTCCTCAAAACTCAGTCCAAATCGCCTACACCCGAGCTCTAAATGATTTTTGAAGTTATGAAATTTAAGCCCTCAAATCTGATATAACTGCCTAGCGATTTACGCACATGCGCCCCTGGACCGCACCTGCGGAAATTCCATCGCAGGTGCGAAAACCCACAAAAAGGCCTGGGGCCGCACCTGTGGAAACCCAACCGCACCTGCGAGGACTGGGTGACTTGGCCAAGTCCGTACCTGCGTGTTCGCACCTGCGGAAAGTCCATCGCAGGTGCGAGACACCAAAACCAGCAATGGTTCAGCTGTTCTCCAAGTTCAAAATCGCCCGTAGAGCATCCGAAACATCCCCGAGGCCCTCGGGACCTCAACCAAACTTACCAACCAGTCCTAATACCTTACCCAAACTTAGTCAAGCCTCCAAAACAAATCACATAATACCAAAATCACCAATTATACAAGGATTCAAGTCTAAGAACTTATGAAATTTCCAAAATCTACAACAGATGCCGAAACACATCAAAACTAGTCTGAATGCCCTCAAATTTTACACACAGGTCACAAATGATACAACAAACCTACAACCACTCTCGGAATTCCATTCTGAGCCTGATATCAAAATTCCACCTATAGGCCGAAATCGCCGAAATTCTAACCTTCGACATTTCAAGCCTAAATCTACTACAGATCTCGAAAGCACATTCCGGACACGCTCCTAACTCTGAAATCACCCAACGGAGCTAACGGAGTCGACGGAATCCCATTTCAGACCCGTCTTCCTGCAGTTCCAACTATGGTCCAATTTCTAAAGCTTAAACTCACATATAAGAACTATGTGTCCAAAAACTCTCCGAATTTCACCACTCAATGTTCCAACAAGTCCCACAAGCAGAAATAGACATAGGAAAACAGTTATTAGGGGATCGGGTCACTAACTCTAAAAAAGACCTGCCGTGTCATTATATTCTCCCCCTCTTAAGAAAATTGTTCATCCTCGAACGAGTATAGAGACATACCCGAAGCTGTGAAAAGATGAGGGTACTGACTGCGCATATTCTGCTCGGCCTCCCAAGTCGCCTCCTCAACCGACTGACCCCTTCACCGAACCTTCACTGATGCAATATACTTTGACCTGAGCTTTCTGACCTGTCTATCCAATATAGCTACTGGCTCCTCAACATATGATAAATCCTTGTCTAACTGGACTGAGCTGAAATCCAAAACATGAGTTGGGTCACCGTGATACTTCCGGAGCATGGAGACGTGGAATATCGGATGAACTCCTGCTAGGTTGGGAGGCAGTGCTAGCTCATAAACAACCTCCCCAACACGTCGCAACACCTCAAAAGGGACAATAAATCTCGGACTCAGCTTACCCTTCTTCACGAACCTCATGACGCCCTTCATTGGCGATACCCTAAGCAAAACCCGATCATCAGTCATAAATGCCAAATCACGAACCTTCCGGTCCGCATAACTCTTCTGCCTGGACTGAGCTGCACGAAGTCTCTCCTGAATCACCTTCACCTTGTCCAGGGTGTCCTGGACCAAATCTGAACCCAACAATCGGGCCTCGCCCGGTTCAAACCATCCCACTGAGGACCGGCACCGCCTACCATACAAAGCCTCATACGGCGCCATCTGAATGCTGGACTGGTAGCTGTTATTATAAGCAAACTCTGCAAGTGGAAAGTATCGGTCCCATGACCCTCCGAAATCCATCACACAGGCACGGAGCATATCCTTAAGAATCTGAATCGTGCACTCGAACTGCCCGTCCGTCTGAGGGTGAAAGGATGTACTCAACTATACCCTAGTGCCTAGCTCCTGCTGAACGGCTCTCCAGAACCGTGAAGTAAACTGTGTACCTCTGTCTGAAATGATAGATACTGGAATACCGTGGAGGCGAACAATCTCCCTGATATAAATCTCCGCCAACCCCTCGGAGGAGTATGTAGTCAACACCGAAATGAAATGGGCTGACTTAGTCAGTCTATCCACAATTACCCAAATAGCATCGAACTTCTTTAAATTCCGAGGAAGTCCAACCACGAAGTCCATGGTGATCCTCTCCCACTTCCACTCTGGAAGCTCAATCTGCTGAAGTAACCCTCCCGGTCTCTGATGCTCATATTTGACTTGCTGACAGTTGAGACACTTGGCCACCAACTCCGCTATATCCTTCTTCATCCTTCTCCACTAATAGTGTTGTCTCAGATCCTGGTACATCTTCGCGGTACCGGGATAAATATAATATCGCGAGCTATGGGCCTCCTCAAGAATCAACTCCTGAAGCCCATCCACATTGGGCACACAGATCCAACCCTGCATCCTCATCACAACGTCATCTCCTATAGTCACATCCCTGGCGTCACCTCACCGAACCCTATCCTGAAGAACCAGAAGGTGGGGATCATCATACTGGCGCTCTCAAATGCGTTCATAAAGAGAAGACCGAGCCACCACACAAGCTAAAACCTGGCAAGGCTCCGAAAGATTAAACCTCACGAACTGACTGGCTAAGGACTGAATATCTAAGTCTAAGGGCCTCTCAACTGCCGGAATATATGCCAAACTCCCCAAACTCTTCGCCCGGTGACTCAAGGTGTCGACCACCACATTGGCCTTCCCCGGGTGGTATAATATAGTGATGTCATAGTCCTTTAGCAACTCCAACCATCTCCGCTGGCAAAAATTGAGGTCCTTATGCTTGAATAAGTGCTGCAAACTCTGGTGACAGGTGAAAATCTCACAGGGAACACCATATAGAAATGATGCCATATCTTTAGGGCGTGAACAATCGCTGCCAACTCGATATCATGAATTGGATAGTTCTTCTCATGCACCTTCAACTGTCTGGATGCGTAGGTAATCACCCTACCATCCTGCATCAACACCGCCCCGAGGCCAATCCTCGAAGCATCACAATAGACGGTATAAGACCCTGAACCTGAAGGCAATACCAACACTGGAGCTGAAGTCAGGGCTGTCTTGAGCTTCTGAAATCTCTCCTCACACTCTTCAGTCCACATGAACGGAGCACCATTTTGAGTCAACCTGGTCATCGGTGCTGCAATGGATGAAAAACCCTTCACAAAACGGCGATAGTACCCAGCCAAACCAAGGATATTGCGGTCCGTAGCTGATGATGGTCTAGGCTAACTCTGCACTGCCTCCACCTTCTTCGGATCTACTTTGATCCCATGCCAAGACATTATGTGGCCCAAGAATGCCACTGAATCAAGCCAGAACTCACATTTAGAGAATTTTGCATACTATCTCTTCTCCCTCAAAGTCTGAAGCACAGTCCTCAAATGCTTCTCATGATCTTCCTGTGATCGGGAATACACCAAGATGTCGTCAATAAACACAATGACGAAGGAATCAAGATAAGGCCGGAACACACTATGCATCAAATGCATAAAAGCTGTTGGGGCATTGGTCAGCCCAAATGACATAACAATAAACTCATAGTGGCCATACCTGGTCCTGAAGGCAGTCTTCGGGATATCCGGCTCCCGAATCTTCAACTGATGATAGCTAGAACGCAAGTCAATCTTAGAGAATACCCTGGAACCCTGTAGCTGGTCGAATAAATCATCAATGCGAGGCAAATGATACATGTTCTTCACGGTGACCTTGTTCAACTATCGATAATCAATACACATACGCATAGAACCATCCTTTTTCTTCACAAATAATAGTGAAGCACCCTAAGGTGATACATTGGGTCTGATGAAACCCATATCACGCAACTCCTGAAACTGCTCCTTCAATTCCTTCAACTCAGGAGGAGCCATACGGTAAGGAGGGATAGAAATGGGCTGAGTGCCCGACAAAAATCAATGCCGAAATCAATATCTCTGTCGGGCGGCATACCCGGAAGATCAGCTGGGAATACATCAGGAAAGTCCCTCACTACTGGAACTGACTTAACTGGAGAGCTATCAACACTGACATCTCTCACATAGGCCAAGTACCCATCACACCCCTTCTCAACCATCCGATGATCCTTAAGGAATGAAATGACCCTGCGGGGAGTATACTCTAAGGTACCCCTCCACTCAATCTCGGCAAGCCTGGCATAGCCAGCGTCATGGTCTTAGCGTGACAATCAACAATAGCATTATGGGGCTACAACCAGTCCATGCCCAAGATAACATCAAAATCTACCATGCTGAGTAATAATAAATCGGCCCTGGTCTCAAAACCACTAAGAGAAATCAAACACGATCGATATACACGGTCCACAACTAGGGAGTCTCCCACAGGAGTAGATATATAGATAGGGGAACTCAAAGAATCCCTAGATATCCCCAAATGTGGAGCAAAATACGAGGACACATATGAATACGTAGAGCCTAGATCAAATAATATTGATGCATCCTTATGGCAGACAGGGACAATACCTGTGATGACTGCGTCTGAAGCAAAAACCTCGGAATGGGCTGGAAGGGCATAGTATCTGGCCTGGCCTCCCCCTCTGGGGCGACCTCTACCTCCCCGACCCCCATCTCGAGCTGGCTGAGGAGGTGGAGTGGCAGATGGGGCTGGAAGAATAGCTGGAGGACCCGGCGGAGCACGTGGAGGCTGATAAGACTGTGGAGGTGCACCCCTCCTGGCCCTGGGAAAATCTCTAATCAAGTGACGAGTGTCACCACACTCAAAAAAACCCCTCGGAGGACGCTGCAGCTGAGACTGAATAGGGGCTGGCCTGCTGGGCTAGCCGGAAATAGCACCTCGAACTGGAGGTATACTGGATATTGGCAGTGCATAATATAACTCCTGAGGTCTAGGAGGATCTGGAATACCACTGGCTGCTGGAAGGGCTGAATGAATAGGGGGACCCACAAATCCCCTACCGTGACGTGCTGCTGGTGCACGAGCTCCTGAAAAATGGCCAGTCTCTCGAGACCTCTTGGCCTCCCTTTCCTCTCTGTCCCCGGCGAACATGCCCTCTATTCTCCTTGCAATACTCACTGCCTGCTGGTAAGTGATATCCATCTCCAACTCTCTGGCCATACTGGTCCGAATACTAAGATGGAGTCCCTCAATGAAGCGGCAAACCCGCTCTCTGACTTTGGCAACCAAGGCTGGTGAATGCCGAGCTAACTCACTGAATCAGACTGCATACTCCGACATGGTCATAGTACCCTGGTGCAACTGCTCGAACTCCGTGCGCCAAGTATCACTGAGGCTCTGAGGAATATACTCTCGCAAAAACAACTATGAAAACTGAGTCCAAGTGAGTGAAGTTGCCTCGTCCGGACTACTCAGCTCATAGGCCCACACCACTGATATGCCGCTCCCCTCAGCTGGAAAGCGGTGAAACAAACCCCACTGGTCTCCATAATTCCCATAGTGCAGAGAATACGATGACACTCCTCAAGAAATCCCAGAGCGTCATCTGAAGCTAGTCCACTAAAAGTAGGTGGGTGGTACTTCTTGTACCTCTCGAGTCTGAGTTGCTCGGCCTCAGAAGCCGCTGCCCTAGCATCATGCTGAAGTGGAGCCGCTGGGGGCATAGGAATATACTCCGGTGCCTGATCAACCTGGCCCCTCTGATCAGGAGTGCGTGCTGCGGGAGTCTGTGCCCCTCCCCAGGCCTGAGATGCAGCGTGAGCTATCGAAAATAGTCCAGCCTGCGCTAGAGTAATAAACATGCTCATGAACTGAGCGAAGGTCTCCTGCAAGGCTGGAGCAGTAATAGGGACCTCCTGTGTCAACTCTCCAACTGGGGATGCCATAGGCTTCTCTGCCACATATCTCGTCGGTGCTCGGGTTGCACCGCACAATCATCCTCTATCCCAGCCCCGGCCTCTGGCGGCTCTTGCAGGGGACACGGGTGCCTGGTCGTCGGTCCTCCCAGTACGGGTCTTTACCGTCTGTGGGAAAGAATAGAATAGAATTTTAGAATTTCTTATGTCAATAACTCGCACGAAAAGGAAATCAATGAAATATGATCGTTCTTAACAGTTACATAGCCTCCTGAAGATAGATACGGGCGTCTACGCACCAATCCGCGAGACTCTAATAAACCGGCTTGTGACTTGTGACTCCTATAAACCTAGACGCTCTGATACCAACTTGTCACGACCCGATTTCCCCTCCGAAGGCATCCTGATGGCACCTAGTCTCTACGACTAGGTAAGCCTAATTGCGGAAACACATATTAAATAAAAGCAATAGAAATAAAGACGAAATAAGTGAGTCTACAATGAAAACATCGCCACTTGGCGCATACAAAATACAACTTTTCCCAAAACCCGTAATATCACTTTAGTCACAAGCCCTGTCTCAAAAATCTCTAAACAACGAGAGGCAATTTACGTGAAAAAAAAAAAGAAAACTATCTAAATCTAGAGTGGAAGGTGACTCCAAGGACTCTGCGGACGCGGCAGAATTACCTTTCGGTCTCCTAAAAGTTGTTGCTCGGACCCCTAGCCACGGAAATGAGCGCTGGTATCTAGATCTGCACATGAAAAACATGTGCAAGAAAGGGCATGAGTACACTACAAATTGGTACCCAGTAAGTGCCAAGCCTAACCCCAGTCAAATAGGGACGAGGTCAGGTTAAGGCTCTACTGGATTTTTATAGTAAAACAGTATAAAAATATGAACAGAGAGATATAATAAGCTAAGGAAAATCAGTAGGAACAATGATCTTAAAGGAAAATAATAACAGGGAGCCCTCGGCTCAACACATCATATATCACATTAACAAGTATGCAGTGCAGTACAGGGGGAAAGCTCATGAAATCTCGTCTGTAGTCCCAATTTAAATATGCAATGCAGTACAGGGGGAATCTCCCGGAATCTCGTCCCTAGTCCCAATTTAAATATGCTATGCAGTACACGGGGAAAGCTCCTGGAATCTCGTCTGTAGTCCCAATTTAAATATGCAATGCAGTACAGGGGGAATCTCCCGGAATCTCGTTCGTAGTCCCAATTTAAATATGCTATGCAGTACACGGGGAAAGCTCCTGGAATCTCGTCTGTAGTCCCAATTTAAATATGCAATGCAGTACAGGGGGAATCTCCCGGAATCTCGTCCCTAGTCCCAATTTAAATATGCTATGCAGTACACGGGGAAAGCTCCTGGAATCTCGTCTGTAGTCCCAATTTAAATATGCAATGCAGTACAGGGGGAATCTCCCGGAATCTCGTCCGTAGTCCCAATTTAAATATGCTATGCAGTACACGGGGAAAGCTCCTGGAATCTCGTCTGTAGTCCCAATTTAAATATGCAATGCAGTACAGGGGAAAGCTCTCGGAATCTCGTCCGTAGTCTCAATTTAAATATACAATGCAGTACAAATACAAGATATAATTTTTATTTAAAAGAGTTCAGGAAAAATCACAGGCAAAAATATGGATAAAACTACCTAAACATGGTACATATAGTAATAACTAGGGAAAATTCAAGTAAGACAGGTAGGCATGCTATTTCCTAATCTAAACAACATAGTTGATACATGATTCAGAGAAATGTGAATGAAATGATTTAAGTCACGGAGGAAACAATGGAGGTTTAGCAACAATGGCCCGTGTACGTACTCGTCGCCTCACGCACACGGTGCCCAATCAACATAAAACAGTATTAAAATATCCTAGGGGAAGTCCCCAACATAGAGTTAGGCAAGCCACTTACCTCGACTGCACTACTCAACTCAAAACCACGCTCTTGCCACGAGTATCCGACTCTGAATGGCCCAAATCTATTCAGTTCGATTGCACAACATAAATATAACTATAAGGAATCAAAATAGCTAATAAGTTCGAGGCTAATACGCGAAATTAGGATAATCACCCAAAAAGTCCCTTGGGCCCACGTCTCGAAATCGAGTGAAAGTTACAAATTTAGAACACCCATTCACTCACGAACTCACTCAAACAAGAATCATCGAAAATCGATGACAAAATCCTACTAATTCAAGGATTTTCTAATTAGGAAAACTTCTTCCCATTTGCATGATTTTTCACCTAAATCCCTTAATTGCATGGAATAAATGGCCATATACTAATGATATACAAAGGGAATAGGGTTAGGAATTGTTACCTATGAAGCTTTTCCTCAAAACTTACTCCAAATCTCCTAAACCCGAGCTCCAAATAATTTTTTTGAAGTTATGAAATTCAAGACCTCAAATCTGATGTAACTGCCAGCGATTTACGCACCTGCACCCCTTGGACCGCACCTGCGGAAATTCCATCGCAGGCGCGAAAACCCACTAAAAGTCCTGGGGCCGCACCTGCGGTCAATTGGCCGCATCTACGGCTCCGCACCTGCGGAAACCCAACTGCACCTGCAAGGACTAGGTGACTTGTCCAAGCCCGCACCAGCGTGTTCGCACCTGCGGAAAGTCCATCGCAGGTGCGAGACACCAGAACCAACAATGGTTCAGCTATTCTCCAAGTTCAAAATCACCCGTTGAGCATCCGAAACATCCCCGAGGCCCTTGGGACCTCAACAAAACTTACCAATCAGTCCTAATACCTTACCCAAACTTAGTCGAGACTCCAAAACACATCACATAACACCAAAATCACCAATTATACAAGGATTCAAGCTTAAGAACTTATGAAAATTTCAAAATCTACAACTGATGCCGAAACACATCAAAACTAGTCCGAATGACCTCAAATTTTACACACAAGTCACAAATGATACAACAGACCTAAATCCACTCTCGGAATTCCATTCCGAGCTTGATATCAAAATTCCATCTATCAGCTGAAATCTCTGAAATTCTAACCTTCGCCATTTCAAGCCTAAATCTACTACATACCTCGAAAGCACGTTCTGGACACGCTCCTAACTCCGAAATCACCCAACTGAGCTAACAGAGTTGACGGAATCCCATTTCGGACCCGTCCTCCAACAGTTCCAACTACGATCTAATTTCTAAATCTTAAAATCACATATAAAGACTATGTGTCAAAAAACTCTCCGAATTTCACCACTTAATGTTCCAACAAGTCCCAAAAGCAGAAATAGACATGGGAAAAACAGTTATTAGGGGATCGGGGAGCTAAATCTCAAAACGACATGCCGGGTCGTTACAGTTGTTGCAGGTAATCTTCTATGGCATTTTGAATCGACAGACTATGTGGTCCCATAGGATGTCGGCCATTTTGCGCCCACCGATATTTTGATAAGGACCTGCTTCAACCCATTTAGTGGAGTATTCAGTTAAAAGTAAAAGGAATCTTACCTTGATGTCGTTTCCGGCACCAGCACCGCCTCATTAGCAGTAAAAGGCATTTATCTAGGACTGAAAGCGGCCACAAAGTCGGCCAAAACTCGTGACTTGATCGTAGTCCTAGGCTTGTACTCGATATCGAACTCACTAATTTAGATTGCCTATTTATCCAAACGGGCTGACAATTCAGGCTTGCGAAGAACATTCCTCAAGGTAAAGGTTGTCACAACAACTATCAAGTGGCATTGAAAAGAAGGCCTAAGCTTTCGAGAGGCGGCTACGAGAGCTAAGGACAACTTTTCGAGGTGCGGATAGAGAGTATCCGCTCCCAATATTTTTTACTAACATAATAGACAAGAAATTTCATACCTTCTTCCTCTCAGACTAAAACAACACTTGCCTCAACTTTCGAGACCGTTAGATATATTAGCAACTGCTCACCTTCCCCCAATTTTGATAGTAACGGGGGGCTTGATAGGTACCGTTTTAAGTCTTGCAAGGCATGTTGTCATTCTGGAGTCCATTCAAAAATTTTCTTATTTTTAAGAAGTGAGAAGAAATTATGGTACTTCTCAGAAGATCTTGAGATGAACATACTTAAGGCTGCTAACCTTCCGGTTAATTTTTGTACCTCCTTTACATTTTTCAATTGATCCAGAATGTCCTTGATAACTTTGATTTTTTCGGGATTTACCTCAATTACTCTTTGTGCGACCAGGAACCCCCAGAAGTTTTCGGAGCCAACCCCGAATGTACATCTTTTCGGGTACATCTTTTTAAATGATCACATGCATTCAAATACTTGAATAACATGTCATCAATGTACACCTCCATCGTCTTGCCTATTTGATTCTCGAAAATTTTGTTAACGAGCCTCTGATAAGTGTCTCCAGCATTCATAAGCCCAAATGGCATCACATTATAATAATATGTGCCAAAGTTTGTTATGAACCACGTTTTTTCTTGATCCTCCGGGTTCATCTTGATTTGATTGTATCCTGAGTAAGCATCAAGGGAACTTATTAAATCGTGCCCGTCCATAATATCAGTTATCTGATCAATGTTTGGAAATGGGAACGAGTCTTTGTGGTATGCCTTATTTAGATCTTTATAGTCTTCGCACATTCTAAAGTTGTTATTATTTTTTTGGTACGAAAACTACGTTGGCTAACCATTCTGGATACTTTACCTCCCGTATGGAACCGATATTGAGCTACATCTTCTTTAATAAACCTATTCCTAACCTCGGCAATCGGGATCTTCTTCTACCTTACCCGCGTGTAGCTTGGGTCCAGGATTAGCTTATGCATGGCCACTTCCAATGGGATACCTGTCATATCCGAGTGAGACCATGCAAAGCAATCTGTGTTAACTTTAAGAAAATTTATAAATTCTAACCTGAGTTTGGGATTGAATCTTGTCCCCAAGTGAAACTTCCTCTCCAAGAATTCTTCGAATAAAGACACTTGCTCGAGTTCTTCTGCAGTGGACTTGGTTGCATCCGTTTCTTTTGATACCTTAAAGTATCTCGGCACCTGGTGGGATTCTGATGAGTCCTCGCTTTTATCATCTTTATTTGGCAAGGGACGAGGCATCGGCTCGTGTAATTTCTATTTACTGGGATCCTTCTCCTTGTTGCTGGAGTCGACACTACGTTCATCTCCCTTGCTATCGGAAGATCTCCTCTTATCTTCTTGATTCCTTCTGAGGTTGGGAATTTTAATAGTTGACGGAACAACCTTCATCTCATGTATCTATGGCCTTACGATGATCATGTTGTAGCCTATGTCGCCGTCTACCACTTCGAATAAAGTGTTCTTGGTTACCCCTTTAGCGTTCGTGGGCAACAGGATCTCTCCTCGGGTTGTCACATTTGTCAAGTTGAACCCAACTGGGAGCCTTGTTGCCGGAATGATGCTTCCGGTCAACTTTTCTTGTTGCATCACTCTCCATTGGATGATGGTGGCTGAGCTTCCTGGGTCAATCAGAATAGGCTTAATTATGAAATCTAAGACATTAATTACCAGAGCGTCGTTATGTGGAAGGAGAAACCCGTCAGTGTCTTCCTCCGTGAAGGTGATATCATCTTCGGCGACTTCCCAGCGTCTCTTGTTGTGAGTCACTAATACCTTTGTCTTCTTGGCCACTGAGAAGGTTACACTATTGATTTCATTCCCTCCGAAAATCATGTTGATAGTTAACCGGGGGAATTTTCCACCGCCTTCAATGACTCTGCATTGTCCTGGCTTCGGCCGTAGTTATTTTTGGCCCGGTCACTTAAAAACTCCCTCAGATGGCCATTCTTTAATAGTGTCTCCACCCCTTCACATAAATGCCGGTAATCCACAGTGCTATGGTCGTGAGTCCCATGATATTCGCACCATAAGTTGGGATCCCTCTAGCTGGGATTAGATCTGATTAGCTTCAGGAATCAAACTTCATTGATATTCCTATCGCCGATACCAACTCCACTATGATGATGTTGAAGTTATAATCCGATAACCTAGGATATGTGGGATTTTGGGTCGCCGATACTTCTTTTTCTTGTAGCGACCTACTGTTCTGGCCACGGTCGATTCTTCTATCGGGAACGAACCTGTACGATGACTGAAACCCTTTGTTGTTTCATCCCTAGGTTATTTCATACGGTAAGAAATGACCTTTAACAGACTATCGATCCTCATCGAAGTTGTCACGACCCGATTTACCCACCGAGAGGCATCGTGACGCCACCTAATCTCTACGACTAGGTAAGCCTAATTGCGAACAAAAAAAACACATACTAAATAGAAGCAATAAAATAGAGGTGAAGTAAGTGAGTCTAAAATGAAACATCGCCACTTGGCGCGTACAAAATACAACTTTTCCCAGAACCCGAAATATCACCTTAGTCACAAGCTCTGTCTCAAAATAGCTCTATACTGGATTTTTATAGTATAAATAGTTTAAAAATCTGAACATAGAGATCTAATAAGTTGCGGCAAATCAATAGAAACAATATGGATAAAACTACCTAAACATGGTACATATAGTAATAACTAGGAAAAATTCAAGTAAGACAGGTAGGCATGCTATTTCCTAATCTAAAAAACATAGTCAATACATGATTCAGAGAAATGTGAATGAAATAATTTAAGTCACGGAGGGAAAAATGGAGGTTTAGCAACAATGGCCCGTGTAGGTACTCGTCACCTCACGCACACGGCGCCCAATCAACATAAAACAATATTAAAGGAGCCTAGGGGAAGTCCTCAACACAGAGTTAGGCAAGCCACTTACCTCGACTGCACTACTCAACTCAAAACCACGCTCTTGCCACGAGTATCCGACTCCGAATGGCCCAAATCTATTTAATTCGATTGTACAATATAAATATCACTTTAAGGAATCAAAATAGCTAATAAGTTCGAGGCTAATACGCCAAATTAGGATAATCGTCCAAAAATTCCCCCTGGCCCACATCTCGGAATCGAGTGAAAGTTACAAATTTAGAACACCCATTCACTCACGAACTCACTCAAACAAGAATCATCGAAAACCGACGACAAAATCCTACTAAATTCTTAGATTTTCTAATTAGGGAAACTTCTTCCCATTTGCATGATTTTTCACCTAAATCCCTTAATTGCATGGAAGAAATGGCCATAGATTAATGATATACAAAGGGAATAGGGTTAGGAATTGTTACCTATGAAGCTTTTCCTCAAAACTTACTCCAAATCGCCTACACCCGAGCTCCAAATGATTTTTTTGAAGTTATGAAATTCAAGACCTCAAACTTGATATAACTGCCAGCGATTTATGCACTTGCACCTCTTGGACCGCACCTGCGGAAATTCCATCGTAGGTGCGAAAACCCACTAAAAGGCCTGGGACCGCACCTGCGGTCAATTGGCCGCATCTCGGCTCCGCACCTGTGGAAACCCAACCGCACCTGTGGAAACCCAACTTCACCTGCGAGGACTGGGTGATTTGGCCAAGCCCGCACCTGCGAACCCCTCGTGTGCACCTGCGGAAAGACCATCGCAAGTGCGAGACACCAGAACCAGCAATGGTTCAGCTGTTCTCCAAGTTGAAAATCACCCGTTGAGCTTCCGAAACATCCCCGAGGCCCCCGGGGCCGCAACCAAACTTACCAAACAGTCCTAATACCTTATCCAATCTTAGTCGAGCCTCTAAAATACATCACATAACCCCAAAATCACCAATTATACATGGATTCAAGCCTATGAACTTATGAAATTTCCAAAATCTACAACCGATGCCGAAACACATCAAAACTAGTCTGAATGACCTCAAATTCTACACATAGGTCACAATTGATACAACAGACCTACATCCACTCTTGGAATTCCGTTCCGATCCCGATATCAAAATTTCACCTATCGGCCGAAATCGCCGAAATTCTAACTTTCGCCAATTCAAACCTAAATCTACGACAGACCTTGAAAGCACATTCCGGACACGCTCCTAACTCCAAAATCACCCAACAGAGTCGATGAAATCCCATTCCGGACCCGTCTTCCCGCAGTTCCAACTATGGTCCGATTTCTAAAGCTTAAACTCACATATAAGGGCTATGTGTCCAAAAACTCTCTAAATTTCACCACTCAACATTCCAACAAGCCCCAAAAGCAGAAATAGACATGGGGAAAGCAGTTATTAGGGGATCGGGGCGCTAACTCGCAAAAAGACTTACTGGGTCACTACAGAAGTCATTTTTGAACTTGTATTGGTTCTTGTCTTGGTCCCGTCCTTTATAAGATGTTGGGAACCCAAGATGATCATCTTCTATTCTTATTTTTTACTCGTAACGATTATGAACATCTGCGCGTGTGGTTTCTTTGAATTCGAGTATGATTTCCTTCTACTTTTGGGAGGCGTCAGAACTTCGTTGATTCAAATATTTTGTGAACGCCTCCGCTGCCCACTCATCTGGTACAACCGATAGCAGCATTCACACATCAATTTAGACTCGCCTTGCATAATCTTGAATATGTCCACCTTCCTGGCTTGGACCTTCCTTGCCCCGGCATGGGCCTTAATGAATGAATCTATATGCATTTCAAAAATCTCATTGAATGCTTGGGTAAGAGTGAATACCATGTCAGAGCTCCCTTTGCGAGGGTCTCACCAAACTTCTTCAGTAGGACTGATTCGATCTCATGTTTGGCCAAATCTTTCCCTTCCACAACCATGGTATAAGTTGTGATGTGCGCTTGACAACGCTTGCTTCAACTGCTTCATTACCCGATCCTGCCTTGAGAGGTGGCCCATGATGGCTTTCTGCTGCTATCTTAGGATTTTCACCGTTTGCACGATATGTTCCTCCTCCACGTCATAGGGAGTTGACTCCCGTACATGCCGCCAGTGTTATAAAAGGCGTTTTTGGGGTGAGCCTTGGGGCGAGGCGCACCAAAAATGCCCTGAGGCGATGGTGTGGCCCAAAATACTCAAGAGGTGTATGCCCAGCAATTCGGGGCGTACGCCCGGGCGTTCGAGGCGTACACCCAGGCTTTTGAGGCGCGTCTTTTAGTGAGGCGTAAGCCCCAGAGATTGTTTTCAAATTAAAGCAAAATTTGTTGAATAAGTCCTTCATATAACACCCAATTCTCAAAAGTCAGCTCGATAATTACTCAAAAGTTTTAAAAAGGAACAAAAATGTATTAAATTCAAATGTCAAGACCTTTTTTATTGATTGAAGCCCTAGTTCATGGTATTTCCAAATTCTTTATCTTGTCTGCTAGTCTGCTAATATCTCCTAAAAGCAACGAATATTCAATTTGTTTTACAAATACAAAGTGAACTACATTCTCCTTCGTAGCAACAAGTTCAAAGTTCAAACTGCAGGTTAATCATTCTTTTTATTCCTCCATGTAGAATTTTTTTTTTTTTTTAACTCAAGTTACTTGTGCTTCTAAGTAGCCTATGGTGTTACAAGGCAAGCCTATTTTCTAAAATACTACTACTAATTTGATTATAAGAATTTAATAAAATATTTCCAATAATTTAATTCCTGATAAACTAAACCAACTCTAAATATAAATAATATAAAATATGGAAACGAGCCCCAAACATCGGGTTGTCACTAAGTCCCGAGCGTCTAAAACTATAACTAAGATATAGTACTGTCAAAAAGAATAAATGATAAAAGGAGTGACAAGATCCTGCGGACGCTGGCAGCTACCTTACAGTCTCCAAAAATGGCCGGCCTAAACTCAACGATCGCCGCGCTCTAACTCACCTGGATCTGCACATAAAGTGCAGGGTGTAGTATGAGTACAACCGACTCAATAGTAACAGTAATAACTAAGGAACTGAGCAGTAGTGACGAGCTAAGTAAAACAGTCCGATTATTTATTTTTACAATTTAAAAGTAAACAGAAATAAACAGGTAAATTCCATAACTCAGTAAATGCCACAAAGAACTTTAACAAATAAATGCAGCAACAACAAAAGTAAATGCAACCTCAAAGCAATGTCACTCCATCACTCATCACTCGCACTTAGCACTCCACACTCAACACTCAATACACTCAACACTCTGCGCTTACTAGGGTGTGTACAGACTCCGAAGGGGCTCCCAAAGCCCAAGCGTTAAGCACGGACAACTCACGTACTATCATACCAATAGCTTGATCCGCACAGTCAACTCACGTGCTACGCGGACAACTCACGCGCTATGGTATCAATACCTGGACCCGCACGGTCAACTCACGTGCTACGCGGACAACTCACGCGCTATGGTATCAATACCTGGACCCGCACGGTCAACTCACGCGCTACGCGGACAACTCACGCGCTATGGTATTAATATCCTCATAACCAGGCCCACGACCTCTCTCAACACTCAATACACTTAACATCTGCGCTTACTGGGGTGTGTACAGACTCCGAAGGGGCTCCCAAGCCCAAGCGTTAAGCACGGACAACTCACGTGCCATCATATCAATACCTGGATCCGCAAGGTCAACTCACGTGCTACGCGGACAACTCACGCGCTATGATATCAATACCTGGACCCGCACGGTCAACTCACGTGCTACGCGGATAACTCACGCGCTATGGTATTAATATCCTCACAACCAGGCCCTCGGCCTCTCTCAATGATGTACCTCACTAGCCTCACCATCATCAACAAATAAGGGGACAAAACCCATATAAAGTATCACAACATATAAGCAAATAATAGAGACTGGGTAAACATGTACAATAATATCTATGACTGAGTGCAAATAATGGAGCATGAATAAAAATTACGCATGATCTCTAACATGAAGGCAAACAAGTTCAACAACAAGTAAACACATAAACACAGATAATGACTATTAGTCCTCAAACCTCACGGGACGGACCAAGTCTCAATCCCTCGCGGTGCACACCCACACGTCCGTCACCTAGCGTGGGAATCACCACCAAACAATCACAAGATATCAAACTCTTCGTGTTTATACCTTCAAAGCCAGAGTTAAAACTGTAACTTACCTTAACAGCGTAAAATCCTACTCCGAGATGCCCTCGTCTCTAGACTCGAGCTCCAAAAGCTCCGAATCTATCCAAAATATTGAATAACACTGATGCGAGACTAAATCGCATAGTTTAACATGTGATATACCTTACATTTTATGCGCATTAATGATAAAAATACACTTGTTATGTTCTTGATGGAGTTTATTTTATGTGTAGGTGAAGTGGAGATGGAAGCGGAGCTAAAGGGATGCAAATACGTCGAAAATACGCAAAAGGAGACGCCCGGACGATATCCGGGCGTTTGCCCCCTAAAGCCAGGCCCCCCTGGCGTTAGGGGGGCGTTTACCCCATAAAGC